>MKGJ01000363.1:0-24921 GCA_002018255.1 Bretziella fagacearum | reverse complement strand
GAGAGGGAGGGGGGAGAGGGAGGGGGGAGGCATTAGATTCTGTGGTTATTTCAGTGCCTGCAGAGTGTGTCCTGGTCTGTCGGGCAGCGGCATGGGCCGCAGTTTTTGACGGGTCTTTCAGGCGAGTTCCACGTTGCAGACTAGCCCCGGACAAAAAAAAAAAAAAGAATAGTACATTTGCTCCAGCAGGGCCCTTGTCTGGTTCCGCAGATAGCATGGGTCACATCTATGGTGTAGACCCTGTAGGAGACTATTTGAAACATAGGCAAAGAAGAAGGAAAGAAAGAGAAAAGACATACCAAATGATACGGAAGAAGATGGCCCAGAATCTAGTCGACTCGGGCAGAGAAAGCTCTATAAGAGCATAGTCCATGAATCCAGCAATGGCCATTTTGATATTGGTTTGCGTGAAGGAATGAAGAGGGGACAAAGGTGTTGATTTGAATATAGCAGTAATGCGACTCTGCTTGGTAGTTTAGGTTATTTTTGAGCAGTAACTGCTTCAAAGGTATGGTAATATCCTGCTTCCATGTTAGAAGGCTTTTTATATGGCAAAATTGGCAGTGGACAAGGTTGAAAACTTTGAGTTAACTTTTGTTTGGGAAACTCACTTGTGATGGTAAAGACCTCTTTCGAGAATAATATACGTATTTAGCCAAGTCTCTCACCTAGACAAGGCATGGCTCTATGAACTGTGAAAGCGCCAGGTTTTCAAATAAAGGCCCCTCCAATACCAAAGGGCCAACAAAATGATGAAGATGAGACACTTGAGACTCAGAATCAGGTGTAAAAGTGAATACTTATTTAGAGGGGGTTTTGCCTCGTAACAACCACCGGGGGACAGATTGGCAATAAGCTTGATTTTCAAGTGAGTTCAACAACACATTGAAAGAAAGAAATTTTACAAAGAGAACAAGCGAATGATATCGAAGTGAAGACAGGTACACACATAAAAAAAACTCTGAATCACAGATTGTTCACAGAAGTATCTTGTTGGTACTAAGACAGAGAAGGAGGAAACGACGGGACGGTCCTAGGTAATAAGGTAACTGAGGATCAGAAAGAAGAGTAGAAAGGAAATATATCCAACACTGGGAACTAATAAGACCACTTTGAAGTGTGGCAATGAAGATGAAAAAAGTTAAGAGAAATGGATGATTATGGTGAGAGGAGGGAGGGAAGGGAAGGGAGGAAGACCAAGATATATAAAGAAAATAGCCCCAAGAGGAAATGTCCAAGAAGTTGCATTGAGACCAAACTAATTCAAAAGGGAATGATTATTCATATATAGAGAGTGGGAAGAGAGTTTTTAAGACTAGTTTCCAGCAACTTTGAATATTCGGGGCCGGCAATAGATATATACAAGAGGTTCTAGAGTAGTCGTGAATCAACAGAAATTTAAGAGTAGCATGGGGGGTCGTGTTCTTCTTTCTAGGTTCACACCCCAATTAAGGGTGCGAACTTAGTCGATACCTTGTGGGGGGTGTTTATTTTTCATATTGTTTTTAACCTATGTTTTCCCCAGTCATGATCCTCCTCCTCTACGATGTATATATACATATATTTCTTTTGTTTAATCGACCGGAAAAGCACGCCCATGGAGTACATCAACTTGTGTAGCTATATCTACACCCAGATCTATTAGATATCAGTATAGGCCTCCAACTAAATCGGAGAGATTTACATCCCCGTGTCTCTTGTCTTTTTTTTTTCTTCTTTTTTTTTTCCATCTCCAACTGACTCCCCGATAGAGACGCCACTATACAGACCTCGGGGAACAATTATCTATGCTTTCCGTAGTCCGGGCAATCTTCTTAGTCTAGTTCACTGTATTTTATATACTAGTACCACTCTGGGTTGCTATCTATGCTCACCGCCGCCTAGCTTCAAGCCTCATTTTTTTTCTCAGTATTGGAGAGGGCCACAAATGCCGATCTGGTTTGCCATTTGTAGCTTTTTTACTGGTCACCATTCTCAGCATATTATCTGTTACAGTTGATAATGAGTTGATATCGGCATATGAAAATGACAATGACACACTGTCTCAGTGAAACGCTGTTGAACTTGTCTATTAACCTGTCTCCATATCCTCTTTGCTGTGGCGGACTATCACGATCATCATGCCATCTTCTCTGATCCTCAATTATTGTATCTCCCTTGAAGTGTATGCCAGAAATGCCCCATGTAGGTCATCTCCAAAAACCCTCTTCGGCCGCAATATCTTTTCTTGGTGGTCTCTATCCATGTCACGGTATTGTTATGTTGCAAGGGACGGGAGACATCATGGAAGGGTTACAAAATGATTGCTTTTTTTTTTTTCTTTCTTTTTACCTTTCCCGCAAAGGTCAACCATGCTACTTACAGAAGTGTGGGAGACGACCCTTGTTTGGCATCAACAAAAAACAGGCCTCTAGAAACAAACATTATTATTTGTATTTTGATTTCTAGGGCGTATATGACAATATAATGTTTGCTCCATACATATCTATCCTCACACCAAAAAATAGGAGTTGAGGTGAGAGTCAAGCACGATTGAGACCTCTTTATATGGATCCGAAAGCCTCATTATCACTACATGTAGTCATGGTTATCCAATTGTATAGCAGGCCTGCTATCATTGGCAGCGCCGACCTTGTCAGGATCGCGATATCCCGATTTGCAAGATACAGCCCGACTATTAAAGAGACACAAGATAAGCCAATGAAGGTGTCATACCAAAGTTTATAGCCGCTATACTATGTTGTAATCTCTCCTTTATTTTCGAAAATAGTGGGAAACAAATTGGCCAAACGTCCCTCTTCTTCTGCAACGTATTGCATGCAAAATTAGGGAAAAAATGGCCATACATCATGTGGGGGGGAGTTGCGTTAGCGCGTAACATATTTCCTCCTTGATATGCCTGATGTGAGAGACCCCGCTTCAAATGTAGTGTATTCTCTTTGCAAGAAAGTCTATCTCTACGCCCTCAGATACACGCCTCCCACGCAGACCCACAGCAATTCTACATCAGCAGCACTCCATCCGTAGTGGGATACTGTGGTACTGAAAGCCATGACTGCAGCACCACAACAACGACATCACACAGGAAGACGCACCCGTTGAGCTAGAATGGTCTGTCTGGTCGTTGACTTTGCAGTCCGGACAATCAAACCGCCGTGATACCCACTTGTCTCCAGCAGGAATGGCCGTTGTATAAGAGGAAGAGGAGAATACTTGTAGGAATCTGCGTCTAGGTAACCCTACCTACATGTGTAGGTAGGTACCTACTTTCCCAGTTACTTGGCAATGTTAAGAGCAGAGGAAATAAGAAAAAAACAGGAATATTACAGAGCTTTACTTCTCCGCACCTGTCCGTCGACTCTATCTATCTCCCTCCCACCAATAATCCCGGAATGTAGCATCACAGGCAATGTTTTGCAGGTAACTTATTGCACACGGCCAGGGCCCTCCCTCGAGTTCGAGAACTAACCAGGCTTAGAAATACCAGTATGAACAACAACAATAATAATAAAAAAAAGAAAATACCCTGTTTGGAAATTTCGGCGCTTTTATCCAAGTAAATAATAGTGTCTGACAAAAGCAAGTTTTTCTGGGTTTCAAAGTCGATACTAGACATTTACTATGACCAACATCAAGTTTTGAGTCCTATGGTGTCTCTCTAGTCTGGCCGGCGTAACCAACGTAGTATACCTCATATCCCTTGTTGATGGTCGGCCAGCTAGCCAGCCAAGTATTTCTGTGGTTTCTTAGCTTCGATCTTTTTTCTTCATATTTTTTTTTTCATTGATCCAATCAGAATCAGGTTCAAGACTTGTTTGTGAGACCGTTCGATTGGACATCCCAGAACCAAACAATTCTTATTTTTTTTTGTGGCGTCATGTAAGTCATCATATTCCAACAGAGCAAACCTGATACTATAAAATTTAGTCCTTTTTTTTCTTCTTTTTTTTTTTCTTCTGCTTTGAGCCCATGTTTGTTTGTATTTTACTATAATAATCATACTCGATATATTATAGTACATGGTTTGTATATAATAAACGCCATAATCTCGTCACGCTTTGGCTTCTTTCTGGTCCGGTCGTGGCTGGGTGTGTTGGCTCCCGCGTCAAAATAAGGCCTAAGAAACACATGGCGAAGACATCCAAAAGAGTCCGAATCTGGTGTCTTGATCGAAAGCTACTGGGAACACTTGAGTCTTTCTTCCGCATTTTCATTTTAGCTTTTTGTATAGAACCGAGGCAAGAGTCTGGCCATACACTTTCCCTCGCGATGGTGGTGGCGGTGGCATATAGACAGCTCCTTAACTTAGCAAGTGATTGGTTACTTCAATCCAGGTAGATACTGCAAAGCAACAGTACATGATGATCCAATTTCAACTACAGAAACACAAAATCTCATATGAACTAATCATTATTCTTGTCCAACGTTACAAGATACACGATCATTGGCGGATGATCTAGGTTGATCACTCATTCCTGCTACTATATCTCGCAGGGGGGAGTACTCACAGCGCACCAATTCCAGATCCTCTTCTTCTCTAGCCTTTTATTTATTTACTACAGTCATTAGACCACCACTCTCGATTCCCCTCTTCACAGAACAACAAGACGAGGGTTTCGATATTGGATGGCTCCTTTACCAAAGAAAACACCATATGACTAGTCATTTTTATACCGTAACTCATCCCGTCTTTTTTTATTAATTTTTTTTATTTTTTATTTTTTACAAGTGTACCCTTCATTATACGTACAGCCGCAAGCCAAGACCGACCCCCCCCCTCTCCGTAAATCCCTTTTTTCCCTCTTTTTTTCCCCTTCTTTTTATTTTACGGACGGCCGAAGCTGCTGGAGCCACGAGTTTCGTCCGCATGCACAAGCCACACGCGGAGCCGAAGCTAAATAAACACATGGAGGCACTGGAGAGGCCACAGTTTTTTGCCAACCCAGCCAACCAACTATTCGCTTAAAACGCAAAAACAAAAGCAGGCGCATTTACATCGGATCATCGGGAGGCAACTATTTCTTGGTCCCGCGCTTTACGTGACAAAGGTGACAAAGATCAAAACAGAGTATACTCACATACGGTGGAATATAATTATAGAGTCCTTAGTTGGCTTGGCCGGTTAATCATCTGGCTTATCAGGTATACGCCAATAAAGCGGCCGAAAGCGTCATCAACCGAGGGGAACTTGCACTAGTTGGCAAACCAGGCGGGAGGGCGGGATGCATACGCCGTGAGTGCCGTCGGTGCTGGGGCTGTTAGTCGACAATCCACCTAGGTAAGGGGATTTGAAGTGAGCAAGGCAGAACGGCCGAGCTGGATGTTCACTTGCTGGTGAGAATGTGTTCAGCTTGGGCCTCCAAGGGAGTATGAGATACGATGTTGGGATTTATGGGGAATAAGATCAAGCTTCTTCTTCTTCTTCTTCTTCTTCTTCTTCTTCTTCTTCTTCTTCTTCTTCGTTTTATTACAAAACAGGTATAGAAGGGGAAAGTCAATATCTCTTTACAAATACCCACCGGATTCTGGTATCTTCTACGTCCCATTCTATAACCCTCCGAATCTGCGCACACACATATGTATGTACACATGGATCTGTCTCTGATTTAGCATTACCTATAATCACATACTTATTCGTTGCAACCTCCTTCATCCCGTCCAGAATTGAAAATCCTGGCTCCCTGCCTGCGGCATCCCTCCGTCCTATTATCCTTAATTTCAATTATTTTATCCATCTAAAACTCAGGAATGAAGGTATCCTCGACCCTCCTAGAAGATGAGATGGCTTGTTGTTTGATACAGTTCTTGTTTATCATAATTACACGGTATATTCGGGTATTTATCCCACCCAATCTCACAGTACGATATTGAGATATTCCGCGTAGCGAGCCTTCCCACTTCATCCTTCGATCTCGCGGGAGACTTCTGGCGACGGTAGGCCCCGATCCAAATGTCTTTCCGCAGTACAACACATTACGGTCTGGAGACTTCCGCTTTTTCTTTTGAGGGGCATACCATGTGTGCAAGATAAACGGATTACCAGATGTGCCAGCATAAATAACGGATGGTACCGTGTCCGCCCATCCAGACCCTCTCTTTCGTTGTTTCGCTTCTCTTTCTCTCTGTACATCTCCATCTTAGGGAAATAAATGTTCAGGTCTTGCCCCGTAACCTTGACTACATCCATGGCTAGCAATGTACTTACCTTTTGGCGTTGGGTCACAACTTTCGCGCCGCTGCAAGTCACCGGGCCCTTATCCCCTGTAACCCGTTTTTTTTTTTTTCATCTCATTGTTTCCTCCGTGTCCATCTCCACTCTTCCTATAGCCTGCACCCTCGTCAATGGCTCAACTCCTGCAGTCTCAGGGACAGGGACTGGGGTAGTACGGATACCCTGGAGTTTAGCAAAGCAAAAGAGATACCTGGTCTTATGCAAGTCGAAGAGTCAGTAGACTTTGCTTTCGCTCCATGGCCAACTAGCCGATACTCCGGCAGACGGCCTGTTTTGGTCTGTTTGATGCAGAAAAATAAAAACTCTAAAGCAAGTTTTGAAGGTAGCGGGGTATTTATATCAAAAGCATCTCCGATCGATTACCCCACCGCTAAGCCACTGGCTCCCGTGTCGTGTTACGTGCTATCATTGGACAAAAAAAATTTTGTTTTCCCCCCCCCCCCCTCCCCAAGTTATGCATTACGAAATGGATACTGTCCATTCCCTTTTGACCTGCCTACCTGTATCGTAACGTCTATCCACCTAGATATCCACAACTCTCGTGAGGATTATACAATAGCAACAGCCTGCTATAATGTGTTTATACAGAAAGTAGTCAATCAGTAGTCCTTTTCTAGACTGGTTGATACCGGCACCGTACAAAGGCCAATCAGTTACTAATGCCATTTTGACCAGCTTCTACCACTTCCGTGATTTGTTAGTAGTCTAGTTACGGACTTAACATGGCCTCATCTAGTTTTTCTGTACACCTTTGGCCACCCCGACTTTGTTCTAGCCCTGCTTAAGGTGATTGGGTTGTAATGGAGGATAGTGAAATAGTCCGTATTCGTGGAAACAGGCATAAGAATATCCTTCTTAAGCAGTTTTGTGCAATCAGCTGGACCACAGAGTTTCACTAGCATCCATGCCGATATGAAAGAGGTATTTGTTTTATTTATTTTGTCTTTACCAGTGAGGCCAAGGTATGTAGAGTATCAATCTGGCCGTTGTATTGGAGTAAAGATACCGATTAGATGATAAAAGTAGACAAGTATTGACTTCAAGCCTTGACATTGGAATATCATCACATTCATCTGATCCAGGAGCTTCTTTGACCTAGCTGATTCGTTGACAATCCTGATTACTGATAATAGGATTCAAAATGAATCACATCCAAAACTCTTGACTCAATTGTTGCGTGTTGATTTTCTATAGATGAAGTCCTTCAGTGGTCAAAAAGGATCCATAATTACAAGTTTTTGACTTGAAAAACACACGCCACTTGCTGCGGGTCTTGTCCGCTTCCTAATAATAAAAAGTGACCATGAAAATTTGAGATTTATTGCCTGTAACAAACACCAAAAGAACGCTGAACCCTGAAAGAATAGCTAAGAAGTAGGTACATACCATACATAATTTCGCACAGGCAACGGACCGGCCCTCGTCATCACATCCATAACCGCCCGAGCACCCATGATCCTGTGTTAAAACGGCGACCATGGCCTGGGAGAGATCTAGTAGGCCATATTATGATGATAGTAAATGGCATGTATGTATTTACAGTTTTCAGTTATCACCATTCTCACAAAGGAATGATAAAGTCAACAATATCCTATAAAAACTATACTTGTAAAAGGAAAAGAAAAAGAAGGAGAACAAATATATCTCAATCACTGCCGAACCACCCGCTTCCTCCATCACGTCCAATATGTAATTTCACCTTCTCTTTGGATGTTTGCCTAATCCTGGGAAATTGTGGAGAGTGCACACAGGGAATGAAACCTACGGCTTTCACAAGAGCTCATTGTCCGAGGGTAGAATCGCACCAAAGGACCTGTATGTGCACTCGTCACATCCTGCCATTGTATGCACCCCCAAGCGGCTTCATTTGGCGAGAAACCAACATAGTTGATATCTTGAGAGACCTTTTGGAGGGGATGCAAATCTGCCACATGCAATCCACAGTATAACTGGAGGGCGTTACAATGCAATAAACGGCCCTTTCTTTGCAGAGATAGAGGAGGGGTTTAAATTCAGGCTAACAAATGGGATGCAAAGAGAGAAATAAAAAAAGAAAAAGAAAAAGCCTTGAGATCAAGTCAACCCACTACAATATGGGAATGTCTTGTGGATAGGCTAGGTACTTTTAGCACATGGATCTATCGAATACTTGGCCATCATAAGTTGAATTTAACGGTACTAAGCTCCACCTTGATGCTCGTTTAGGGACATATGGTCAACGCTGATATAGCTGAGCAACAGACTCATGATATCCCTTGCGACATTAGTCTGACTAGTTATGCAGCTAATCACAATATTTGCACAATAGAGGGTTCTTCCTTTACAAGTATGATTGCGACGCATCATAATACAACTTGAGATTAACAATAACCAGACCACAAATCATTAGATTTTGGTGGCGACTTTGATTTATACGTAGAGATAGATGGATTTCAACGCAGAATCTTCCAACTATGCAATCTCATCACGGAAGGATAACCAGCTAAAGAAAGACAAAGAAAGAACAAAAAATATGACTCACTATGAGAATAAGGTGCCCTTTTCAGACGAACAAAAAGTTGGTATATCTCACTGGAATATCAGTTATAATTTTTTTTGTCCCAATTTTCATCCAATGATTGGTTTATCCTTCCCCGCACCTTCTTCTCTTTTGTCCGACGGAATCCTTCGCCCACTAAACCCGCAATTAGCCCCACAATAGAAGAAACCCTAGCCTTGTTCTTAATCTATTATTATTCTCGAAGTCGAGTCCAAAATGTGGGGCCGCCGAGATTAATGGACGACATGTCGCGCGAGTTTACCGAGAGACAATTACAAAAAAAGAATTTCTCGTTGGGATGAAACTTTAATCGATTAGAAGGACGTCACAAGATTAAAAGAGAAGAAAAAAGTAACGACTATCAAAAGTTTCTAGAAACCGACCATTTTATGGATGTTTTTAGTCTTACGACTGGTCCAACACGGACAATCGGCTTGCATCCGATCAAAGAATCTTCCGAACATGCTTTCGTTGTAGTCGGGATTGAAGTTCAAAGATTATTTACATAACCTACAGGCAGGATTTGTTTGGGTCAATAATTTCCAAGTCTTATCTTCAGTTGGGTGCCATTCACCAGTTGTCCGACAGCTAAAGGACTTTGCAATTTCTTATTTCATATCTTGTAATCGTCATGTACTCTAACGATTTGAACCCCGAACCAAGTTTGCATTTTTTCCATCTCTTTTTTCATCGTACTAGTTGCCAATGATGATAATCTCGAATCTCGAAACTTCTGCTTCTGCTTTTGGTAACGGTAATATATCCCTAACATAGCCTCAGTCCCTGTTTTGTTATCTTTCCGAATTCACAGCGGTCTGACGTGATAGTTGGCCGGGGATATGCGGCGATCAATTCACGGCAAGATTGGAAATACCATCGGGTGAAGTCGTCCAGCATCACATTCCATTGGATGCTCAAGGGGGAGGGGGGTACATTGGAGGTGAATGACTTGGTGATTGATAAGTCACCTGACGCAATTGCAGACTGTTTCCTAGAAGTCCCGGTACTACGCTATAAAGCCCTCCTGTATTGGACAGGAGTATCTGTTGGAAGTCGGGGGGTTTTTTTTTTCTTTCGTTGTGTTTTACAACAATTAGACCTTGCGTTATCGTGTCACATTTTTACAGGGTTCAGCTAAACTTACAAGAGGGACTACTTATATGAGCATTACGCCACTTTATATCCCTCAAAAGTAAGTACGTCTTTGTCACGCCCGGTTTTGGAAAGTAATGTTGGATATCACACAGGTTCTTTGTCTGCCTGTGTCGTGATTGTGTGCCAAATGTGGACCCCTTCTCCTAACTGATCTGCAGTACACGGTCTTGGAAACATCATCACTTTGTTGCTTGTCAAGAGAAAAATTCAGATAATAGCCTCGGGAAAACCTTGTATGTTTAGGCCCCATAGTGGCTATCGGTTAACTAGCCCGCTTTGTCTAATGCCGCAAATATACCGAAACATCAGGTACTTGCATAATTCAGGAGCACCATGAACATTTTTATTTTATTTTGATACATTTCAGCAACGGTCTTCTTGAATATCACTGGGGTATGTCCCTAGTCAACTAGTCTGGAAAAATAAATAAATGCCTGTCTACCTTGTTCTCGAAGCATCTAGCTCACATTAGTAGGTCCCCTGATACGACTAGGGTTACTAAAAACTTAACCGAAGCCGACGTTGAAGATTGGATGTGGCGTAAGGAGACTAATAGTTTTGTTGACCTTCCCTTTCTGGGCGTCTAGGGCTTGGGAATCACACTATAGCACGGCCTTCTAATGTTGTACAACTCAGAGAGCAGTATTTCATCGGTAATGAAGTGGATGGATTAGCGGACAAGGTAATGTCTACTCATGTTTATTGTTTATTGGGGCTGGGGTAAGCGGTGCAATGTGCGGGAGACCAGCATTGCGCTTTGAGGAAGCTCGGGTACCTGAAATGAAGACCCACTAGCCCCGCCTGGTCGGCCCGTTGTCATTTTATTCTGCTCGGAATACCCTTTTGCAGTATCTGGATTGGCGAGAATAACTAGAGAGAGAGAGAGAGAGAGAGAGAGAGAGAGAAAGAAAGAAAAAAAAAAAGAGAAGCTTGCATGGGTGATAAAATATCTGAGAGTAACAGAGAAAGGAACTCCTAGTAAAAGGTTGGTGTTTCACGGATAACGAGGCATCCTACGGGGGATTTGAACCATTTGTGGTAAGCCCTGGAGCCTACATAGTCTTTGTAAATGCTTCCATTTTCAAATGTTATCCTAATCCAGGTGAACCTACAGCTTAGGAATATCCATCACCATGATACATATGGTGGTAGCTCCACTAAATGGGTGAGATGTTGCGTTACTATGTCCTGCAGATTAGTCGTCTGAATTGTCCCTCTATCATCTTATGTGAAACATGTAGTATCAAGAAGGGGCTGTTATACAATCTAAGATATGCCAAAGTCAGATGTCGAGTCTGGAACTTGGTGAAACGAAGCATTGTCTAGTCAGAGTAAAGGGTACCCCTGCCTGCCACGTTAAATATATTGTTACAGGGCGATTACACCTCAGCGAACATCATGACCAAAAGCAAAAAGGTAAAAGGAAAAAGGTTGTAAAAAAAAAAAAGGAAGAAAAAACTCAACGGTTAGTATCTTTTGGTCTTGGTCTTCAAAGGAGAGAATATTAATTTGGTTAAGATACTGATTTACAGAATCGTCACAAGAATGACCTCTCCGTGACTCGGAGATTTCAATGTCGACCATATATGTATGTATGTATGTATTTATGTAAAGCCAGCATTGTATTTTAACACTAAATATACATTAGAATTCTGGGTAAATTGATCTGCATAAAAAAAGGAGCACCATCCCATTCATAGAACCAAAATTTTTGACATTAGCCTGACAGGCGACACCGAAGTCGCTTCACATAGTCCCGGGAACTTGTCTCCGGAAGATATCACTATGGCATATGATTTGTAGTCCATTATGCATGTAAAGCTTTGAGATTTGGTGCCATGTTTAGGCTCAAGCTCTGCAAATGGTCGGATTGATGTGACAGTTACCCTCCACTTTCACCGCTAGAAGCAGGGGCTATGTTTTCGAGAAGTATGCAAAGGCCCAACAGTAACGTTTGTATTGCTGCACCAGAAAAGACCTCCCCATGTCTGATGTAGGTATGTATGTAACTATGTACTGTACAATACATTAGTAGGTACCTGCCCGGGGATTTATATGACTGTTAAGGATAATCACTCCTTTGGTTCATAAGTTCTTGCTACAAGCTTGACCGTAAAAACGGATGGTTTTCAAAGGATGAGATGACTTGAGGATATTATAAGCTTGCTTCCCAAGTCCGGCTAACTATACAATCTGGTAAGATCTGTCACCTTGGCCGCGTAACAACACATCTCACCGCCACAAACTCGGACTCGGAATGTGAGGACCACTCTGCTACGGTCTAACCAGTTTAGGGCGACAATATTAAGAACGGTAGCAAGGTCGTGATATACCGGTACGTGAACAGGTAACTGTATAGACTTTGTCCTGGTTGAGTACAGGTTACACTCTTTCCAACCAGCAACTTGATATTGTGCTCTTAACCCTAACTAAGGACCAACCAATGCCAATGCATTCTGAGTAGTTGCAAGATGGGATCCCGGTGGCAAATTTCGGGTGCCTTAGCCGCCATGTCATGGCTCCTCCCGCAACTTCCCAGATACAAAATACCCGACAAACCCGTCCATGATTTAGACCTAGATCAAACCCTTTTTCGACCACCGCATCTTCCATATCTGTGGCATGTTTTCTTTTGTGCGGCTGACCAGCTTTCTTGCGGGGGCATGTGTACTTACGTGAAAAGTGGAGAAGTTGACCCGAGCTGGAGGGCTTTGGTCATGTATGCGCTGTTCAAAGGTGTCCCGAAGCAGTTTAACACCTCATCTATTGTGGGGCAGGGGCTACCGAGACAACGACAGTCGTCGGCGTGAGCCTTGGTGTCTTTTGTCATCTGCTTTGATTATTCTTGATGCTCCAAAATCAATGTCTTCTTGATTGGCACGAACTTACTTGTTGTTTACATCAAAGCAACCAATGGTGACTTAGTGCATGTAGGCTTCGGCCCTTTTCCGACCGAAATCCGGTTCTCGGCCTTGGTCGACAGCACAGAGTTGTTCGGTGGAGGCTAGGGTGCCCCATTTGCTTGGACAGGGCCCTCTAGCACATAACGCGTAGCCAGCACCAGCACCACCATCTTTCCGTGCCGCTTTATTTTCCGAAAGTCATTCTACAAGTTGGGTTGCCGGTGGTGGGTATAGTTGGACAGACGGTCTGGTTGCAGTGCGTTGACAACAGAGCCAGGAATTTCTTTTTCGGCAACGTTCTCAAGTGAAAGCATACTGGCCCTGCATAAGCATGCTCGCATTCTCCCCAAGGTTTCTTCAGGGAGTGGCAGAAACGAGAAGAAAAGAAAAAAGAAAAAAGAAAAAAGAAAAAAGAAAAACAGACTAGCCAACATGACTGGTTCGGCCCTGCAGCTTGCATGTGAAAAATGTATCTGACCTTCTGAAGCATGGTCCAAGTGTAGCTAGAACTGGCATGTCTAGAGTAGCTTTCTAGTTTCTATCAGTGCTAGCGAACATTCATGGAATACACGGGTTAGTCGGCAGAGTTGTAGTATTGAGAAAGCCAAGCCATGGTAAGCGGTGACTGATGAATCCGAACATGTATATAGATGGGATCTGGCATGTATGAAAGTGTCAGTCAGGCAAGATTACATGTTAATTACATGTCCAATAAATACGTTTGGTTTTGGTGATATGATCATTGGCTTTCACTTGTTGGGTATTAGACTGGAGACAATCAGAGAGAAGCCTAGAAAGCCTAGAAAGCCAGACCCGTTTCCACCCCACTCCTTTCAGGAACAACTGAACAGGGTGGCGTTCGAAACTCAGACTCCTTTGGCCAGAACAAGTATTTGATCTGTTTAGCGATACGCCTGAGTATGTCGAGGCTTAGAGAGGTATCTGGGTGTCAAGTCTTTGAAATTGGTTATCAGGCTCTTTGAGGACAGCGAGGCTTAGCCAAAGGCCTATCAGACTGATATTCGTGTTAATGTGTTCATTGACATGTCCCCCCCCTCCCGCAGGCAAATTACAATGAGCTGGCAAAGGCAAAGCGTAAGAATGCAGTTACATTTTATATGGTACATACCTACATACATACATGCATGCATAGGATACATATGTACTTTATTACTGTTTGTTTTCTGTACGAAGAAAAAAGTCTCTATAACATATCCATCAATATGGAATCAAAAACAGACTAGTAGTATCCCCGCTTCTTGTAGTTAACTTCATGCACACCCCCCCCCCTCCCCTACCTCTAAGCTTCCAAATTGTACGAAGAGCAAATGACAACGACCGAGCCATTTGGGGCGGAGCCTTGCGGGAAGTAGCTTGCGGATGTGAAAGATGGTTTTCCCGGGGCGGATGACCTATGAAGTGTAGAGGGGGTTCTGGGCGTATGTTACCTATAATGGCCATGCACATTACTAGGGGCTTCACTCAACTTAAGCGAGCGGAGGCATGGGATGAAGCAGATAACTTGACGGATGGGGCGTGTCGTCTCACGGCTACGGCTACGGATGTCGTGGTGGGCTCAATAGTCTGTAACCAAGGGTGCATCTTCATGTATCAACTAGTATACAAGTGAAATGTGTACATACAGGCCAAGCTCGGGTTTTCTATGCCGCAGTTGCAATGATAATGTCCACGCACTCTTTTGAATCATCTATGCATCGCGTCGTAATCACGAAAACGAGTGTGAGTGGAGATACTATAAAATGAGGCACCCAATACATTGTAGACACACTTTACGAATACGAAGCTTTGAGAATCTTTTATAAACTGAAATGTATCTATCAAAAACGTAAACACGGTGGGACATGCATGTGTCAATAATTGGGTAGAGTCCTAGGTTTCGGATATCAGTCACGGCGGGACTTGGACTCCGAGAATAGTCTAGATCACTCAATGGTAAAACCTAGAACTGTTCCAGCATGTAGCAAAACTTTGCTGGTTGACAGTTGATGGCAAGGTTTAGTGAAAATTTAGGTACGGCCGTGTACTCTCTGTCTTATTCCCTTCACTCCACCATTGTCGTCAAAGATATAGTTACACCATCATTCAATGTTCCCATCATATACCTTGCTGAACCAACGTTGCTACTACTTGACCCAAATCAGTCCACAGTGTCCCCCCCCCCCCCCCCCCTACTCTTCACTTAACGTTTAACCATTTGAGTCCCGGAGCACTTACACAGCAGGTCCTGAGTCAATGGTTGCCCCCTTCTAGTAGGATCAGTACCTTATGAGCTTATAGAATAGGCAAGCTCTCTTGTTATGTAACTACTGTGCGTAGCTAGTGTTGGTCAGAGGTAAGGAAGGAAATTTCTTCAAGGGCTGACATATTGACATTGGACCGTGGCGCAACATGGCGTGTAAGATGGTTCTTACTAAAAAGAGAGTGAGTGACTTGGAGGAGTAACTGGCCTTTTAGAGGTTAATAAGGGGATTGAGACAGTTCCTCCCGCTGTCTTAATGACATGCTATATATGTAGGTACACTAGGTGCAGGTACTGTGGAATCCCAGACGTCAATATCAACATATCACAACACAAGACTTCAAGTTCTATCATCTAAAAACTAAGTAAATAATACTTTGATATTCTCCATCTAACTCAATCTTCATATATATTTCAATATTGCATTACTTTGGTACAGCATAATTTGATATTGTGCAATACATGTAATGGTAATAATGCAAGTCATGAACCACCCCTCTTGTTCATACCAACATTCAGCTTAGCTTCACCCTGACCCAGGTTGCTATATACCTCCCCCTTGCTGCATCTATCTCACATAATAAATATAGGTATGTACCTGCTCACATGTACACTTGTACGTGTATACACTCACATTTCACCCACAAGCACTCCCTATACATGCACTTCCATGGAATATATGCCTATGGTACATGTACTCCTACAAGTGCACGTCTTCCGTCCCCGCATCCGTTGCTGTCCTCTATACTTTTGATGTGCATCCTTTCAGACAAAGCTATGATATAAACGCTTCCTCCCCCTTCTATGCAATCCTAATGAAACATTGTCTATTGCATAAAATGCCCCAAGTTATTCACAATTTACGGGCTTAGGTAGTAGTTTCCATTCTGCACCTAACCAAAGCAACAGTTTTGTCGAATATAGCCATGCAAAGAGCCTGGGAAGAGGCTCGTGGTGATATTATGCCCCTAGCGAATCACGTATAAACGAAGAGACAGACACGAATATTAGAAGGTAAAGATTCACGCATTACTGTCGGTCGAGGGGGGGGAGGGGTCCTAATTCTCAAGTCCAGCTTAGCCTAAGCTGGTACGTTCATGATCTGCTACCTCATAATTTCATCTGGTTCCTTATGCAGTAATAATACAAAAAAAGGTACCTGTTTTTATATTCGTAAAGCCTCTTTTGTTCAAGTTCTCTTCAGTGGTTCCACTCTTTCACTCCACTTTGAATACTGGTCCTTCATTTGCTTACACTATTACACACCCCCTTGGAGAGGACGCTCTCCGATTCCTAGACCTCAGCCTCTGACTCCTGAATGTACCTATGTATGTACAGGTACAGGTATATGTACATGTTGCTGTGCCTCCATGGAGCCTGCTCCTCCAGTAAGCCTCGTTCCGCCCTGCTGGTAACACGCAGGGCACTTGAACCGATGTTCCAGCCTTGATGCAGTTGCAGTCACATAGGTACATACATAAGCAGAAATGAGGCGGTGGTATTCGCACAAAAGGGAGTGGTGCGTTTCCATCTCAGAGAATACCCGAATTCTCTCCGGTCAGTCTACAGCACAGTGCGTATTGGTTGATATTTGACAATGCAAGCCAGTAAAGTCAGGTAGATGACTGACCAGAGGGTTTCTCGTGGAATCTAAAAGGATAAAGAGCCGCGAGTTACTATCGGAAGCAGAACCTGCACACTCCTTAATGCAACTTGAAGCCGATTCTCCTGGTGCAAGTGAACCATGGCAACATTTGATGATGGATCCAAATGTTTAGTAAACCTTTGTAATTTGTAGGGCAACTGCTAGAGAATCCCTTATACGTACCATCATGTGCTTCTTGTTTTCTATCTGTAGTGGTACACATGCTGGGATCCATTCCAAGATGAAGTTGTACGGGGATGGATACCTTGGAATGTACCGTTCCAGACGGGAGAGACAAGCAGACGACAATTCAAACTCTCAAACTCTCTCTGTTGCGCGATTTGGTCTGACAATAGCACACATCTTTGTAGTGTCAGCGCACATGAGCAACGCAAGGATAATTCAGTTTACGGGATATGTCACGTCAGAACTGCATCAGAGACCATGGCAGCTGAAATGTGCAACGGCTGGTCCGCCTCCTTTGAATTGCGAATCATATCACTATATGTATTATAAACTCGGTATAAACCTTGAAACAAGCGGGTATGAACATGAGCATACTACATCTGACAACATGAATGACTGAGCATTAGAAGACAGAGTATAGACACGTGGCCAGCCCCCTATCTCCGCTGGTCTCTGGAATGAATGGTCCCTGTGTAAATGTAGCCGGACCCCTCGGTACCATGCTGAGTCGAATTACCACATTGGGAAGTATTTATAAGTTCAGTCCTGCTTCAGCTTTTGTAGCTATCATCCAAGGAAAAAGACAACAAGCAAGCACAGACATGATCATATACATGGCTTCTATGAACCTTTGGGACCAAAGTCCAGCTTCCAGTCATGTACTGTGCTAACCTCATCCAACTACATCCTTGACAACTTTTATGGCGACTCCCACGATTATTATGAATTGATAATAATGATCACCTTGTTTTCTACATTACATGTCAGCATGGGGGTGTTCACATTAGCGACTGACAGTGATTGCCGCCACGGCACAGGTGTGATTGGAGAGGATATTGGAATAGTCTTTCTGCCTGGGTCTTAACCCTTTCCAGATAGACTATTACACCCATCCGACATATAAGTCACATATGATTCCTAGCACATGATCAGCACGCGGCTAATGCTTATAGGATTGCAGATGATCATGAGCACAATGATATGAAGTTGATATCTGGTCCGAAACTGCAGAACATAAGGTTAATGGTGTGGGTAGACGACTTTGGAAGGCCAAGTCTATTCTGTAGAGTTTTGTTTTCGGTCCTAAACGCTGGTCATTAGATTTGATGCAACTCAGACTACGGTAGCTCAAATTATCCTACAGTTTGTAAAATAAATAAACATCGCTGGAACCATATGTTATTTTTTGGGTGAGGATACAATAGCTGACAGGGACCAGATTAACTTGTTATCAGAATGAAAAATAATAGTGAAGATGAGAGACATCGTGGGCGTCTTATATCGATATACAGTCCATTGATATGTATTCATTAGAAGCGATGTCAAGGCATGGAGCGCTTGAATTGCTGTCTGGGATTGGGCATGCAGCTCTTGTGGACTATCCATAGCTAGATGGGGGTGGTATCACTTGAAGCGTAGTCATATTGTCCTCTCCATATGGCCAAAGCGATGCTTCGAGTTTGGTTATTACAAACCCAATTTCAAGCTATTCCCAATGCATACTGTATCTTTTGTCATTTTCACATGGCATTTGCTTATGAGCTTATTGTGGCAATGCTATTAATATAGCTTGTGTAATAGCTGTTGCAAGTAGATATATACAGAAGAATACTACATAGGAGCCTCATATACAATGTGAGTGTCCATGGGCTTTGGCACTGTAAATCCTTGCAATTGGGAAAGACATGTTTGTAAAGGGAAGGGACTACTATAGCTGATACATATGATAGAGAAACTGGCCTTTCCTATCACACCAAGGTTCTCTATCATGGTCGTAGCTAAACGCCAAATTTTGATTGGACCCCAGAAAGATGTAACAAATATTCAAGGTATCGGCACCTTGCATATTCACTCATCACCTCTCTCAAAGACAGGGGAAAGGGTTAACAAAACTACAAGTATGCCACCCGGCTATTCATTATCATTTTATATTATCTAGATTAGGCAGTAGCAATGTGATATCATTATGTAGCTTTTTTTTGGCTCATGAGGCCTGTGTTAGCAGTCCTTTGAAACTAATTTCTCCTAAATTAACGGCTAGTTGTATCAACTTTGCTGTTCTAAACACGAGTTACATCAATGCGATGTACTTGAAGTATGTCGTCTTGTCAACTCCCTTCGTGTTACCATAGATATACTACATTCTGGATTTGGAGTGCTCTAGTGTCATATGCAAACAGAGCTTGATCAATGATGAAACCCTTGTGTTACTGTAACCCTTATTACCAGGTCAGTCCTTTCCTGCATGGCAGTCCTGTCACCTAGCTTTAAACCTTTTAACTTGAAGAAACCACAAACCCTACTTTCACACAATCTCCGTAAATTCCACAGTGCACCCTTGCTAGAGGCTTTCTATTTTTGCCGTTTCTTTTTTGACATTCTCATACTGATCAAGCATCGCATATACATCCATATGCGGCCACCAGGAGTCTATATTCCGAGTCCCCCTTCCCCCCTGTGTCTTGATTCACAGTACCTCGCGAGACTTTCCCTCACCGCCATTATCCAATTCAGGTCAGCACTAGCTCAATGATTCCATAATTATCTGCAGCTGCTTTGATCTGCTCGCAAGCAAGAATGGTAGGTCGGCTCCATGCGGTAATGGCAGGCTGCGCATCGGGTGAACTTGACCCGCTCTTTTTTTTGTTCACCGTTCTATCGACCATGTTGCAAGCCGACCATCTGTGTTTATTGCCACTGGTGGAGTAATAGTGCAGAGGAACAGTGGGAATCATTGCTAGCCCCGTTACGGGACAATGGTGGATATTCCAAGATCGAAATAGCGGTCTCTTTTGTCGTCGGGTAAGTGAAATGGCTCGTTACAATCAGATTCATGCACTGACTGGCCATTCTATAGATGGTATGTCAACGCGAATATTGTCGCCGGGAGAATATCAAAAGATACATATAATCCCGGTCGGTCAATCCATCTCGTTATCAAGTCTATCCTAGGAAGGGGCAACCTCAGTTATGCTTTCTGTCTTATTAGTCAGTCTAATAGGTTTGAAGGACTGCGAAAGAAGGCGGTCTTCTCATCAAGTGCCAGCACCTACCTTAATCCCGAGATCCCCGGCAGTACGTACTCTCTTTTAGTATACTCTTGCGGCGAGTTGAGGATCTGGCGAACTAAAGGGTGGCTACTCTGTCTGCACCTGTTTGTTGGCTAGAGGTCCCCCCATATTGGTGCCTCATTCATTCCTTTGAGTTTCTTGTTTTGATATCAACCCATTATCGGTAACAGGGCTTACTCGGATCCCTCTTGTTCCCCATTGGTTCACTTGTTACCCCGCAACTCCCAGGAATACTGTAAAGCCAAACGCGGCTAGCTTCTTTATCAACCGAAAGAAGGAGTATGATGAGTATGACATGCCCCCAGACCCCCCCCCCGGTCTGTTTATAAATGGTTTGTTTGACAATAAGGACTTTTACCGCTGTCGGATGAGTTGGTTGACGAGAGTTTCCAAAGTATTCATGCATATGTGAGGGTACATAACAGAGCCGTGGGAATGCCAACACATCTCTGGGGAGTGCTAACGCTATGTGTAAAGGTTTCGGGGAAGGTCCAGTGCGTGAATGGTGGGTGGGTTGTTGTTTATTTTGATGTGCTGGCAGTGGAGTATGAGAGGGCTAGAACTTTCATGGCGTGTTATGTTAAAGTGAGAAGGGGATATATGGGAGATTCCCCGTAATGTTGGCAAGGGATGGAGAACGGTTGGCATGCGGAATGAGCCAAAGATGGTGACTGACTTGTCTATGCGTATGATAGTTACAATTGTTTTGAAATGGAAATGAATGCTTGTTTGTTTTGTCATTACTCGTTGGAGCGTGATACTATTTCCAAACATTACGTCATTAGCTACATCATTAGCCATAGTCTCGACCCATGACGTCACATGAGATATCATATTGCTGCTGGTTCTAATGACTACCTGTTATTATTCAGTACTGACACTAGGTATTCTCATTTAGCCCAACGTTCACTTTATGTCACCACTGGAATTACTTGTTTTCAAAGCCATATATTTTATTCCTATTTTTCGATAGTTGTATCCATTCTCTTCTAAATTTTTTGACTATGAATATGATAGTTCGCACGTCACCATAACCCACACATTCCGGGTTACCCAGATTGGAGATTCCGATCCCTGAGTCTCATGTATCACGAAGCATGTAAGGGCCGATGCCTACAGTGTGGTGAGGTGTCTTAAATCATTATTTCTCGTCTACTCAGTGATTATAATCTATCTAGTAACACAGTTGCAGCTCTCTTGAAGCATGCCCCCCGCCCTCGTTCCCATGGTTGACAGAGCTTTTCGAAGAGGTAACTTGGTTTGATATCGACGGCAACGAAGCCCGTAATCAACAATATAAAGTGGATATCTCGGGCGTAGATGTTGGTGTGTGACAAGGCGCGGCTTGGGGGTGGTTGCACAGTGTTGTTTCATTGGCGGGTGTGGCTTGACAACCTACACTCACTTCCCTTTAAAAAGTTCCCTGTTTATATCATGACATCTAGGTGTTATATGGCTCTGTCTGGATTGGACACGTAACTAAATCCGCCTAGACATATTGTCTTTTGAAACTACGAGTGACGTGCCTGGAGTCCGGATGTAAAGATGTTTCTTTCCCCTGATCAAACCCCGGCATCTCCCACGGCAGCAGGTACCCATTACCTAGAGGGATAAACGTCGTATGCTGCAGCTATCCGCAACATGATGAGTGGGTAGTTACATGCGGCATTCAGAGGCATTTTTTTGGTTCTTCGTTTTCAGAGACATACACATTTAGATGTGGTGAGTTTTGGGAAATGCTGCTAGTTGTCCTCTCAAAAACTGACAGTTGTGTCACGGCGTACAATGACCAGTCTCACACTTGACTAGGTCAACTCAGAATGTCAGATCTTGATACCTACGGTTAAAAAAGATGTAGAGTAGCGGTTGTGTTCAACCCGTCAACATATCAACAGGCTGCAAGTACTCTATTGATCCTAGTCTCCTTAAGCAGAATTGAACTTTTGACACATTATATCCTCGAGGTTATCAGGAGTTGGTAAAGGTTAATATGAGCCCAAGGGCATAAGAGGGGGGGACAAAGACTATTGATAAGGGATGAGGTAGACGAAATCATGAGTTCATGGTAACTCCAATCGTTGTGATTTATAACTGAGAAATTCGGGAAATCTAATAGTCATTTACCTAAAGCAGCCTGTTTCCTTTCTTTTCAAAAACATACCGTTCTCAACCGGAGTCGTCTGGATCTGAGACCTCTGCAGTTATCCGTACCAGCTGTGTTTGAGTACAGACATCTATCAACGGACATGCATAGACGGGAGATTGCACCCGCCGGGACCTGTAATAGTCAACGGTAAGTAAGCAGGGGTATGTGAATATGGTCTTTGCCTCATTTCATCCCCGTGAAACTTGCAAAATTGGTAATTAGCATCCTCGATGATTTCGTCCCAGTGGCGGCGATTCTCCAAATACCCAGGACCTTGGTTTCCAGAATCAATCCCGGTAGAGGCAATGATGATGATATATCCAAGAAGAAATGGGCGTGGGCCCGCCACCGTATATATGGATATGACAGCAAGGGGAGGGGGAGAAACGCTTTGTTTTCTTTATTTCTCATTCTTGGAAACCTCGGTTTGAATTTTCAGGGTTGTGAAGTCGGATCAGGCAGTTGTGAGCCATTCTTCCATCAAGTTAGAAACCAAGAGTGAGGCCTGATGGAATATTCGCCGCATATGGGCTGTGCTTAGCTTGGTAGTCACACAGTCAGCGCCTAATTCACGCATATAGGAAATAAATAAATCAACAATTCTATCCCTTGTGTAATTCCTCTTGTTTTCCTGCAGCTTTAATGCATGGTATGTACTTACTTACCATCTTACTGGTGAGATGAAGAGACAACATAGTGATCAACCCGGGGTTTTCTGGTATACATATCAATCACGCGGTACAGAGGCACAAGAATAGGTTTAATATTCTCTTGAGTTCTATCTCACGGCCGAGACGGAGATATTTGATATATATGATTTCTTCTTGCACGGGCAACTTCGGTGTGTAATATCTAAATGGAACACTGAAATCGCTCAATCGGAAGATAGATGAGGTCATCTGTTTCATGGACTGAGGTTGACCGTACGGCGCAAATGGTTCTCCACTAATTAAAACTAATGTAACCCCCATGTGGATCACGGGTAAAGAACGAGATGTCCGAGAGGTTAAACACTTGTGCTTGAATCAGTTGGCAGTCTGGGGTGGGATAGGATGGACTCCAACCAAGCCACCTTTTCTTTTTTTTTTTTTTCACCATCACAGACCATCATCATTATCGTGTTCAGCCCGGCGGAGGAGCAAAATCAGCTCAGGTGATTACATTAAACGAAGCTAAAGTGTGGTCAAAGATTTGTCATGAAAGAAAGAGAGAGAAAGAGAAAGATAAGAGCACAGCATGAGATTGCGACTCAGATATTGATTGGAAGACAGACGACAGGCGGTTACAGTCAACGGGCCTCCCGGAAAGGGTAAAAGAAAGCCTTTCTTAACAGCCCCAGTATGTAGCCTTGACCGGCGCAGCAACTCAAGAAACCGGTATCGCTTTGTAGATAAAGGGGTGTTAGTCAAATTATAGTTTCGAGACAGAAAGTAGCTTCTCTTTTTTACTCCGGATAAGAAGCGCAATAACCACTGATAATACCACCAAAAGGCGGTACCAAGGTCTGTGATGTCTCCTCTATAGTTCTATTCGCCTATGGCCCTATATTCTCCCTTTTTGACGTTCAAAGCGCAGATTAAAGGTGCCAAAAACACACAATGACAGTCTGAAGCACCGTAATATTATCTCCACTGTTGTCTTTTTCCTTCCTTTTTCTTTTTTTATACTCAAGTTCCCCTCCTCCTCTTTCCAAGCCTCGTCTTGCCGGGTATCACAAGTTTGAAAAGGCTGGGACAAAAAAAAAAAAAAAAGGATAAAGTGCCTCGGGATGATGTTATTATGTCGTGTGTATAGAGAGAGAGGGGTAGAATGTTGAGAAAGGAGGGGGAATGGCTGAAGGAATCACCAACCAATGCTTGGGCTTGGCTTGGCCCATTTCTGCTAACAAACATAATGGTTGCCCGTGAAATACGGCACACTTGGCATCTTTCGTGTATGTAGAAACTGGGCTGGGAATCCCGTAGGTAGGTACTTACAAGTGGATCGGGATAAGACGCCAGATCAAGACATTGATCCCATCACATGCATGCATCAAGCTTCAACTGACGGAAGCTGCATCCTCCGACATTCCTACACCCCCCCTCCAAAGGCGGTGAGGCCACTTGTGGTGATGGAAACTCATGACGAACTATACAGAACGAGGAAGTTGTTGGCTTCATTACAAAGCTCTAGCAGAGCTCTAGTGTCTTGATCTAAATGAGGCTTCTTCTATAAATCTTCCCTGTTCCATTTAGGTCTACAATCAACTGTAGATCTTGATGAAATGGTCTTCAACTTACTCTAAAGAGCCTGGAAGATTTGTATAAGCGATATGAGTGAGTTTTTTTTTTTGTTTTTCTTCTTCTTTTTTTTCTTTCTCTTTTTTTTTTCTTCCTCTTAAGGGGCCTATAAGTAACTAAGTACCTTTTGGCAGTTCCAACGGCCCTCCGTTTTGGTTTACTAAAAACTCAATGGTTCCGGATGGCGACATACGCGGGGTCTTTTTGATCTGTGACGTGGAACAGATTCCCAAATGTTTTTGCTTTCCAATGAATGATCCCGTCAGTTGGCTTCTTCGTTTTCTTTCTATTTTTTTCTTTCTTTTTTAAAAGAAAAAATGATTGATTGACATTGTCATTGTTTCCCTAGCTGTTCCGCTGTTCGTCCACTCACTCGAAGATCTCCAAGGATTCTTGTCAAGGCTTTCAGACTTTTGCTATATCAGGTTTAGAGACATTCTCAAATGGACAATGACAAAGCAGGAGACAAGTTCAAATGAATGCCCCTCCCCCCTTCCCCCTTCCC
>MKGJ01000362.1:0-25031 GCA_002018255.1 Bretziella fagacearum | reverse complement strand
GCCATCGCCGCCGACCCCAACTCCTCCCCCCCCCCACAACCCCCCAAACCCCTCCGAGAACCGACATCCCCCTTGACCATCTCCACCTCTCCATCTTCCGCCCCATCTACGCTATCCCCGGCTCCGGTACCGACTCTGGCCACTCCCACAACCTCCGTTTCTCCCCCACCGGCCAGCAAACCGCCTTCCTCCATCATCCCCTCTCCACTCCCACATCCCCCAGCATCTGGATCCACTCCATTTCCTCCTCAACACCCTCTGTCCCCACCACCGCCACTGCCACCGCCACCGCCACCACCACCGGCCCTACATTCACACTACTCGGCCAACTTTCCGAATCCTCTAGTGCTCTTCCACCTACTTCGTTTGAATGGGGCGGCTGTGCATCGCGGCTCCTTAGTATCGTTCCCGAACGTGGCCGTGCGGGACTCTGGGTGAATTTCCTAACTGAGGGACTTGCACCGACGCAGTTACTTCACGATGGGACGGTGCTGGGCGCGCGGGCGATTGCGGGTCGTTGTGATGGAGTGGTGGTATCAGGGAGTAGTGCCCAGAGTAAAGGGTGGTGGCGGGGTGTGGATGTTCAAAAGGGGTTAGCTACGGGAAAGGCAGTTGAATGGGAGAAGAAGAAGAAGAAGGAAGAGAATGAATTAGAGGTTGATGTAGATGACTTTTGGGCGATTGGGGAGGGTGATGCAGTGGTGCATGGGTTATTGGTGGGACCAAAGGGGTTTACCAAGACTAAGCGGAAGAAGTTGCCGTGTGTGGTGATGTTGAGGGATGAGGTCAATGGATGCTGGAAAGATGAATGGGATACTAACGTGAGTGAACATGAGTGGATATCTCCGTATCTGGTAAGTAAGGACTAACATATGATTATTCATAAAAAAAAAAAAAAAAGGTCAACCTTGGTCTCTGGGCCCAACAAGGCTTTGTAGTTGTATGTTCGAATATCGCCGGGAGCACTGGCTACGGTAACGATTTTGCCCAACGCAAGTAAATTCCACATGTTTCCTTGTCAAATCAAGCTGAAACTAACCTACCCCCCCATAGGTACCAAGTTCGTCTGGTCATACACTGTGGAACAAGACCTCCGCCATGTCCTCTCACACCTAACCACCCTTTCTTTCCTGGACATGACGCGTTGTGCCATCTTTGGCTCCGGCGCCGGTGCCGCAATATTAACACACATCATGAGTACCCCTCTAATCACCCAGGTTCGTACTTGATGTACCTTTTTTTGACCCTATGAGCCTTCCTTTAACCATTGATAGTTTTGCTGCGCACTCTGGCATGGTGGCTCTCACGGCCTCCGGGACTCACCCTTCACATTCACATCAATAGTCTCTAACCGAAGAAATTCCCGTTTAGCTGCAGTGCCCCCAACTTTGATAACCCGCGGTGAGAATGACCCTCTTTGCCCTGACGACTATGCATCTTCACTGCAAAGGGTTCTTCTTGCCCGTGGATCACACTATCACCTGACTGTGTTTGCGGGTGAAGGTCATTGGTTGGCTGATTGTCGGAATCTAACGCGGTGGTATCTGGATATGTTCCAATTTATTGCTCTCCATACAAAGCCGATACGATGAGAGCAGTATTTTTACAACTATACTTGATATAGGCATACAACAAAATAAAACAGAGACAAAATGTATATTCAACAAGGAATTCTTTTCCACTATACATCGTTACCAACGTTACACCAACGTTGGTTGCCTCACATAACATGGCAAACGAACGACTCCACCGCCGGATATAGCAACTTCTTCATTTGTAATTGTGTCCTTGATACGTAATCAAGACTAAACCACAACGTACGTTTAATCGCTTGTACAAGTGGGAGAGGTACCAAGCTGTTGCTGCTGCTGCTGCTGCTGCTGCTGCATAGCCATAACAACAGTTACTAGCTGGTCAATCTTGCCATTAAGCTCAGCAATCTGAGCCTCAAGGGCTGCCTGAGACTTGGTCTCGGAGACTGACGACCCCTGTTGGGAAACAGGACCAAGAGTTCCCTGGGGCGCCGACGACGCTGACGGAGGACGAACCAGGCGAGCAGGCGGGGGGGTGCCGCGGACTGACAGACCGCGGATAGGCGCCGGACCCTTGAGGCCGCCAAGGGAGGTATGGTGGGCGCCATCGCCAAACACGGCCTCATAGACCTTGATGAGGGCGACGACAGGCCAGTGGGTAGCCTTGAGGAGGGCGATGCGGGCGGCGCGGAAGCGGATGTCGGACTTGACAAAGAGACGGAGGGGGCGGAAGATGACGAGGGCGATGAGGTTGAAGGGGGGCATGAAGTGGGTGAGACGGTTGGAGGTGGAAGCTTCGAGGACGTAGATGCTGTAGACATAGAGGTACTCCTCGTTTGCGTGGGTAATGATGCGGGAGAAGCTGTTGGAGAGCATACCAGTAAGGGAGCCCATCAGCAGGAAGTTTGAAAGGATGACAAAGATAATCATGAGGGGAGGGCCAAAAACGGGATCGATTTTGTCCATGGCGTCAAAGCCGACACCGCTGTTGCCAAAGAATATCTTTGTGAGCATCATGGTCATGTGCGGAAGGGTGTAGACCTCGCGGGCAATGAGAGAAAACGTAGTAAGGAAACCGAGGTAGACGATGACGACAAGCACCATAAACTTGCAAAAGTCACGGGCCATCTCGCGAATACACGGAATGAGGGAGCCCCAGTACGGACTCAGACTCAGAATGGAGCAGATACGAGGAACCATGAAGAGAGCTTCGACAGCAAGAACATCAAAGGCAAACTCGATGATCTTGGCATCTTGAAGATATAAGCCAGCAGAACCTAGAAAGAAAAAAAAAATTCAGAAAAAGAAATTCAGAAAAAAACCGCCCCTCCGCCCAGTTAGCACAGGCAATTCGTGAGACACAAAAACTCCTGTCAAATTCAACTTACGGATGCCGATAAAAACCAGAGCAATGAAAATCATCACCATATCAAACATGTTCCACACATCAGAAGTATAGAAAATCGAGCCAGCGTCAATCCAAGCGCTAAGCTCATCATAAAAGAAGGACGCAATCCACACATACAGCAGCGCTTCCTTGGCGCTAATTCTCGTAGGGTTACGCTCCATCATGACGGCATAGTACAGGCACAGAAAGGTCAGGAAGAAGAAGACTTCCCACGCCTTGGCATACTTGGGCACGCGCAGACGCGAGAACGGATCACTATTCGCCGGGTTATAGAACCGCGGCTTCTTGGTAGCGTTGACATCAAGGCAGTCCCAAAACACAATGCCACCATTCCAAATGCCATTGATGAGCTTCTGTACAACACTGTGGCTCAAGAACCGTTTAGAGTTGGAGATGGCAGCAATCTCTAGGGCATTCAGGCCACGGAAAGGGCCGGTGGGATCATCGAATTGATCGGGGTCGGCCTGTTCCATGTTGATCGAGCTCATGGTCAACCGAGACAGCGCACCGACGAGCTGGTAACGCTTAGTAGTGCTGCCGGCACGAGTCGCAGCACCTGAGCGGCGGGATGAGACGGAGCCATAACCGGGGGCATGGGCGATGAGCGGAGAGACTTCATTTGCTTCTTCGTCATTACGGGAGGCTAGCTGATGGTGCTCCGGAGTAGCTTCAACTCCGGAGGACGAGCCGGGTTCCTCCTCGTCTCTGGTATCCTGGTCAATCTCGTGGAGACAAAAGTCGACGGCCTCTTTCATGGAAAGACGAGCCAGGAAACGCCAGGCGACGATTTCACATGCGTAGCCGCGGGATAAGCTGGTGCCACGATCTTCATCTTGGGCGTCATAATGCCACTTTAAGGCACTGTGATGGGTGATATAGTCAGTAATAGATAGATGGAGGGAAGGATCAATATTGGCATTGGTAAGGGGAGTTTGAAGGAGACAAAGAGAGAATGAGTGCTAGGACCCCTCAGCTTTAGTCGTCTGTAGCTAGGGATCTAGAGCAGGGGGGGGGGTGCTTGGAGAAGAGAGAAGGATATATATCCTCAAGGCAATTTAAAAGAAATAATTTTTTTAAAAAAAAAAGACGGGAAATTTGTCAAAGGAGAAATGAAACTAAACTCACAGAAGAGCGTTGACGGTGCAACGGTTGTTACAAGAAATAGTGAGATGTTCAACTAGAGCCTGGACACCATCGCCGGCAACTGTGGTCCGGAGCTGTTCAAAAGTGGATGGAACTGTGATGGTCTCGGAGAAGTAGCTACAAGTGATGATTAGTAACCCGGTGAGAAGTAGAGAGAGCAGGAGAAAAAGAAAAGAAAAAGAAGGTAGCGGACATACTGAGATAGCTTCTTGATGACGAGGTGGAACGAATCGTCGACATCGATATCGGGAAGTTCGCCGGGTATACTGGCGACAGCGGGCCGTGAGGGCGATTCATGGCGCGGCCTGCGCATCTTGACTTTGATAGGCATATTGGATAATCGGTGTTATGGGGGGGGGGGGTTGAGAAGAGGGCGGAAAGGCGGTTTTATATATAGTGTATAAGTGCGTACAATGTACGACAGATCAAGGAGAGACAAGACAAAGGAAAGGGCGTATATAACTTGTCTTTTATATATGGCCAAAGCCACTTTAGAAGAAGAAGAAGAAGAAGAAGAAGAAGAAAGAAAGAAAAAAATCGTGAGATGTGGGAAAAGTGAAGTTTAAAAAGAAAAGAAAAAAATAAATTTTTTGAATTTTTTGAATTTTTTCTTTTTGGAAACTACTGTTTTCAAAATAGCAGGAATGGAGAAATCAGAGAAAACCAAGGAAAGAGCAAAATCAACCAAAAAAAAAGGAAGGAACCAGAAAGAAGCACGGGTAACTTCCTCTTGTTTGTTATTGTTGCGTGACTCCAGGAAGGAACTCTTCAACGGCCTTTATCCAACAGTATAAAAACACTGTATATTCGCTTCTGGCATATTGAATGCGTACCCGCATTGATATTCATGTTGATATCATCACAGTGTGTTCTTGTGGGTTGTGTTCCTTTAGTTCCTTTGCTTGTGTATGTTGTGCTTCTATGCAAAAACACAGTCTACCAAACAGTACCCAGGTACGTACATATCTACAGCATACTCGCTAAATTGCGGCGTAGAATGTCTCGCCGTAGTCAACATTCCATCGACGGGGCTGCGTTTCTAATGGGTGTCTGTCACATGAACCTTTTGACCAGGGGAGGGGAGGGGGGGGGTCATCAAAGCAGCTGGTTAACACAGGTATGTATAAGTATGCAAGTAAAGCAGCCAAAGAGGGTTCAAGGTTGTGGACAAGACGATGCAACACTGGGTGCAGGAGATGTGGTTGTGATGATGGTATTATATAACCCTAATTTATTAGGAGACACTCCCCAAATGGCTGATATCCTAATAATACAACATACAGCCAGCCCCAACTTGGTGAGTATCATTATAATGATATACACAAGGGGGCATCTCTCTAGTCAGACACCAGCTGCCACCGCTTCAGCCGTCACCAGCTGTCACTCATCACGAACCAACCCTTTTCGCCACACATACAAATCTTTGAAAACATCTCACAACAATCAAATCAATCCTTCATTCAAACTCTAGCTCTCATGAATACCGTCTCTCCGGAGAACAACCCAAAGAAGAAAAAAAAAACAACGCAAAACCCACTTCCAAACCCTTTTACCTCCAAACTCTTTACTAACCCATTACATCTCCAGTCCATGTCCCCCTCCCTCCCCTTGACCCTGCTGCACCTCCATCTCCTCCTGCCTCACCACCGCCTGTCCCTCCGGCGACGCCAACCACTGCTCATACCCCGCCACACGCCCCGCCAACTCCTTCGCCGCCGCCTCAATACCCAACAGATGCTTCTGTCTCGTCGACACACCACGCGCATCTCTAAACGCCCGCTCAATGATATCCCGTGTCACCGCATCGTCGCCAAACCCCGAGGTTCCATTCGTCAAGGCCGCACTGGCACTGGCTGCAAGGTTGAGTGTATGCGCTAGATCTGAGGCGACGGCTTGCGAGCAAGGAGCTGTACCGGGGGCGGTGAAGCTGGTGGCGCCAAGCATGAGGCCTTGAGAAGATTGCGAGAGGCGGGAGGTTTGCGGGGTAAAAGAGGGGATACCACGACTATTATGAAGGGACGGTTGATGAGCCTGCGGGTTGTTTGTATCTGCATAAAAGAAGTATAAAAAAAAAGGTTAGAAATCGGACGATAAAACAAAGGACAAAGAAAACGAAAAAAAGAAGAAGAAAGAAACTCACCATGGAATGAACAACGCGAACCACTAGCATTGTACCAACAATTCGCACAACTACCACACATCTGCCCTTCCACCACAACGCAAGTATTCCACGGCCCATGCCCCTTGTGACAATTCTTGCACGCACTCGCCGCCTCCGTCCCCGTGATATGCGCCAACAACGCCTCAACATTACTCCGTCTCTGCAAATTCAACACCTGCTCCTGCCGTCTCTGCACTGCCGTCCGACGACCCGGCTGCGGCGCCAACCGCTTACTCAACGTACTCGCCGCACTCTCAATATCCAAATTATGGTAGCCGCTCATGCGTGCAAAAGCCTCGGCAGAGGCTGTCCCCGGTGCAAGTTCCTGCGAGTTCGCCGTGGGGGAATCCTCCTGGGACATGCTCGCCTGTTGTTGCTGCTGTTGCTGTTGTTGTTGTTGTTGTTGTTGTTGCTGTTGCTGCTGGCTCTGTCCGTTTTGCTGCGGGGTGTCGGCTTGTTGCTGATAGCTGTTCATGTTGTTATCGACCATTCCCATGCCCGCAGCGGCAACGACAGCAGCCGCAGCTCCCATGTCAGCCTGTGGCACCGAGTTGGCCATATCATGGAGATGCGATTGCACCGAGGCAACGGCATTTGAGTCTAGGCTTCCCGATAGTCTCTGGAGCTCGGGGTGAATGGCCGAATCCGTGGCCGTCGACGCAAGAATCTGCAACTGCCGTTGGGTATCGGCATCAGGCGCAGCGAGATGTTCCCCACCAGGATGTCCTGCATGTCCCTGCTGATGCTGATGCTGATGTTGCTGCTGCAATTCAAACTTCATGTCGTGGCCCGCATGCTGTTCCAACTGCGCAGCAGCCGCCGCCGCAACTTGCGCAGTCATGGAGACGGAGACAGGAACTGAGACGCCAGACATGACAGAGTCGGGGTCCTCGGGGATGGTGCCACTGGCACCATCGAGAGGAGGGGGTGATTGGGCGGCCATACGGTCAAGATGATCTTCAAGTAGCGGAGAGGGACGAGAAGGGGTGCGCCGGGCGTGGCCGGGCTTTGTAATCCTATTTGTAGAGGCGGTCGTGGTGGCGGTTACAAGTGTCGCGGCGGCGAGGAACCGGCGCGACTTGCCAAGGATGAAGATATTTGAGAAGCCGGGGGGAGGTATCGTGAACGCGGCTGACGCGGTTTTTCGAGCGACCGGGAGCGGCGAGGTAAGTTAGAGGCTAGGGACAAGACCAACGGGGAATAACTGATAAATAGACGATTTTGGTCGCGCGATGAGGGCGATGATGTTAGTTGATGATGGTGATAGCGCGGCAACTGGCGGGAATTTGCAGACAGCTGTCGATGACTGGCAATTGGCAAATTGGCAAGTACAAGATTTAAACAAGGAACTGGTTGGCAACTGGCAAGATATTATCGTTGTTGTTGTAGGATAGAAATGGAGATAAAATTGGATGATTTGGAGGGGCATTTGATGAATTTATTGAGGAAAATATCGATGATTTGACGATGAAGAAGAAGAAAAAAGAAAAGAAAAGATTAAAAAAAAAAAAGATAAAAAGGCAAAAAAATTGAAGTTTTGAGTTGGAATATGGGTTAGGGTTAGGGTTGTCTAGGGAAGGAGATTAAACTTGAGTTTTTAAAGACAAGTTGATGATTTTCAAAGACGCTGTAGATTAGACAAGAAGTTTATATATTCTTTTAGACACTATTTCAAGACTGAAAAAATAATAATATGAACATGAATCTAATGACTATTGTTGACGTCGCGATGCGTTGCTTCTGTATTCGTCAAGACGATCAACAACCCTGGTATATCATAACCCTGAAAATGTAACCACCTCATCTTGGACAAAAATCTAAAAAAGAATCAGCCACAACTAATCAACTTCCAAATATGCACTTCCTTCAAGGCTAAATAAAACCTTGTTCTCCATCAGCCCTGTCTCTTCAACTCCTCTCAACCATCCCCCCTTTCCTAACCTCTCCCGCATAAACCACCCGTCCCGCCTCCAAAACCACCTCCCAATTCGCCCCCCGAACCGCCTCAACTCTATGCGCAATAGTAAACACCGTACTCTCCCTCAACACCTCCCTCAAAATCCCCTGAACCTCCGCTGCCGTCTCACCATCAATCGACGCCGTCGCCTCATCCAAAATCACCACCCGGCTCTTCCTCAACACCGCCCGGCCAATCCCCACCAACTGCCTCTGTCCCTGACTGAGATTCTTTCCACCCGCGTCAATTCGCGTATCTAGTGAAAATGGCTGGCCGTCGCTGGTAGTCCCGCGCATGACCTGTGATAGCACAGACAGACAGTCGGCATTGGGGAATTTATGGGCTGGGTCTAGGTTGTCGCGGAGGGTACCGGGGAAGAGGACGGGGTCCTGGGCGACAAAGGAGATGCGTTCGCGGAGGGTTTGTTTGTGGACTCGGGCAAGGTCCATGGCGCCGATCCAGATGGATCCGGGAAGAGCAGGCTCTTGGACGGAGGGCTCTTGGTCAGAGTATAACGGGAGTGGAATGATGGTTTCTGGGGCAATGGCTGCTAGTAGAGCCAAGGCCAAGGTACTCTTTCCTGAGCCCGTCCGTCCGGTAACGGCAACAGTCTTCCCGGCTGGCACTCTCATGGAGACATTCCGCAAAGCAGGTTCCAAGTGCGGCGCATATCTTAACGAAACATTTTCAAACACCACATCGTCTTCCGGCCCCGGCCACTCCTCGGGCGGCTCAACATCTCCCTCTTCCTCCGTATCCAAGTCCAACAACTCCACTACACGTTCAACCGCCAGGAACTTCATCTGCAAATCTCCATACTCTCGACACAGCACGTGAGTCATAGACACGAAGCTGGCAGCTGTCGTCAAGACAAAGGCAACTGTCCCGGAACTGTGAGCCCCGAGGACGGCAGCAACGGTGAGCGCAAAGGTGGCCAGTGCTGACATGGTGTTGAAACGAGCTTGAAGCCAGGCTTGCAATGACCAATAGAAATGATCCATTTGCTGAAAGTTGTTCGTAGTGACGACATTGGCATCGCGAAAGTGACGTTGGGCGCGGAAGGCTCGGACTGTGGTTAGACCGTCGACAAGAGTGCCAAAGTTACTCATCAATGGAGACAACGAGACCATTTCCAGACGACGAAGGGCCTGTGACGCCGGGAGGAAAGCCCGGAAGACGAGAATGAAGCTGGCAGTCATGAGGATTGCCAGTATCAAAAAGGTCGGTGCCGTGGCGGCAATGACTGCCATACTGGAAGCCCAGGAAATAAAGGACCAGGAACAAGCGTAGAGATCACGGGCAACGGAGCCGTCAACAGTCGACATGTCTGAAGTGACTCGATTCATCAGGCGGCCTACGGGCGTGATGTCAAGGAATCGAAAGGTCGAGGTTGATATCTTGATCATGGCCGTGTGGAAGATGGTCCGTCCGGCCGTATACGAGAGGGCCAAGTGCAGGAGACTGGGTACCATCTGGGCAATAACCTGTAGCAAAGACAACAAGGCGAAGAAGTACAGCCACGGTCTCGGGTTCTCATCCGGAGGCGGGAGATGCAGGAGAGACGGGAGAGACGGGATATCCGGCATTGTATAGTTCCAGAAATCCCAGTCAAAGTATAGTCTGAGGTGACTATCACCGTCGGTGGCCGGATAACCCTGGCCCCAAAGCTTGAGGAAATAGTAGTACAAGACGTTGGCACCTCGGTAACCCACAAACGACGCAAGGATGGCTGTCCACAAGGACAGACGGCCGGCCTTGATGAACCGCCAGTAAACCGACCAGACAACCCCTCCTTGAGCTCTATATTCTTCCTCGATGAAAGCCTCTGGAACTGCATCTTTGAACTCATCTTCTTGTTCTCCATCCACAACCCTCAAAGTACTCGATGTCGAAGACTCTCCTTCCCGCTCCTCTTCCTCTTCTTCTTCCTCTTCTTCTTCTTCCTCCTCCTCCTCCTCCTCCTCCTCCTCCTCTTCTACTACTACTATATCCGCAGTAATCTCGGGCGTCTTCTTCACCGACAACTGTACCACCTTGCCATCCACAACCTCTACTTCTTGCCCGGCATACGGCTTCACAAGCTCCACCCGATGCGTAACAAACACCACAACCCTCTTCCGCATCAGCCCCGTCTCCTTGAACAACCTCGCCATGATCCTCTCTGCCGTCTGATGATCCAAAGCCGCCAACGGATCATCCAGATACAGCACACGAGCCCTCGAGTACACCGCCCTCGCCAAAGCCACTCTTGCCTTTTGCCCTCCAGACAAGCCGATGCCGTTCTCACCGATACTCAACAAATCTCCAGCCGAGAATCCCGCAAGATCCGGCAACAGACAGCAAGCGTCCAGAACGAGGCGATATCGGGGTGAATCCATGGGCGTATGAAAGAGAATATTATCACGAATCGTCATGCTTTGAAGCCATGGCGTTTGCGCACAAAAGGCAACCGCTTCTTGCGGAAGAGATATAGTACCACTGAGGTCGGGCGTCCGGTCGAGTTCACCGAGAAGAGCATGCAAAAGGGCTGTCTTTCCAGAGCCGACTTTTCCATAGACGGCGGTGATGCCGGGACCACAAGTAAGATCAACGGACTGAAGCACTGGCGTAATATTGACACCTCCGATTCCCGGCCACGAGAACTGCGCTCCGTGAATCTTGATGCTTGGCACTGCCATCTCCACGCCAAACTCATCTGACTCTCCGCTGTTATCGCCACTACTCTCAGGCCCACTAACCTCCTCGGCCGCCTCCTCCCGATCCGGCTCTCTCATAAACGCTTCAATCCTTCCCATGGCAACCGCCGCATTAACTAAAGCCGTCACCAACTCGGGCAACGCCCTCAAACTCGCCTGCAACGACCCAAACAAACTCAACGCCGGAAACGCCACATCCACCGTCAGTCTCTCCCCCTTCAAAACCGTAAACGCCGCAAAAGCCGCCACCGGAAACGCATAAGCCGCCGTCTCATTCACCATGGTCACCGTACAATTCAGCAGCTCCGTCCACACACGTAGCGTCAGCTCCTTCTCGCGTACCTCGGTGATATCCCGCAGCCACCGAGACTGCCAGGCGTAGTAGCGGAGATGCCGGAGGGAGTCGATGAACTGGGAGACGAGGGAGAGTTTGTTGTCAGAGTTTGTGCGGCGGAGGAGTTCCCAGCGGTAGCGGAGGCGGAGGAGGGCGGCTGTGATGATTTGGGCGGAGAGGAGGATGAGGATGCCGGAGAGGGCGGCGGGGCCGAGCAAGTGCCAGATGAGGACGGTTGAGAGGATAAGGTCGAGAGGGAAGGTGAAGATTTTGGGGAATTCCCAGAGACGTTGGGCGATTTCGTAGACGTCGTTGCGCATAAGGTTGAGGATCTTGCCGGTAGATGCCGGAGTAGCTGTTGCCACTGTGTTTGTATTCCCGTTGTTGTTGTTGTTGTTGTTGTTGTTGTTGACCTCGTCTCCGCGGTGTCCCGCAAAGGTAAAGGCCTTTCGCCTCAGTGTCTTTTCGTAAATCATGGTAATCATCTCGCCGCGTCCACGTTCATACGCTCTCCGAGAAAACCACAGCGAGAAAGTCCGTGACTGGGCCACTACAAGATTCGACACCAACATCAACACAGCATAGATCAAGGCCACGCGTATATTCTCTTTAGGCACAATCACTTCTTCATCATCTGACAAGATAACTAGCCCCTGAGAGACAGCAGCACCCAGAGCCCCCAGCAACTCCTTGAGCAGAATCACCGTACTAAAAGAACAAGTAGTCTCAAGAAGCCCCAACGTCGTCGTAATCACAAGGTCAAGCCCATTAGCCTGCATGAGCTTCCGAGCAACCGACGGAGCCTCGAGATCCCGAAAACAAGCATGGAGCCGCGCATGCTGGAACTCAAGCGGGAGACTCCACACGTCCGGAGCATTCAACTGCCGCAGAGAACACAGCGTAATCAACGGAGTCATCCATCGGATGGACATCCACTGCCACGGCGTAAAGTTATCCTCGGGACTCCGGAGGTCTGCCCGCGGACCCTGCAAAACAGACGAAGCCGTAATCCCCTCGGCACAAGACCACGCCGGACGAAGCCGCGTGTTGATGAGGATGAGGAATATGCCCATAGTGGGCGCCATAGTCACCAGCCAAGCCGGCAGCAGTGCCGCCGTCTGCAGCGCCGGCGTCCCTAGTAAAAGCGCCGACTGCATGGCCAAGAGAACACTGTATATAGCCAACAACCCCACGGGATACGTCCCCCTCGCCGGCTGAAACACAACCCACATGATTGTCGTCAACCACGGGACAACTCCAACCATGAAGCCCACGACCTTTTGCACCCGGTAGCATTCCCCCGCCAGGCCACACCCAACAACAGCAGCGGCAAGCATCGACCATTCACCCGGTGTCCGCCTTTGCCTCTGGTGCCAGTTGTCACCGAGAATCCTCGCTTCATCGTCAAAGTCCTCGGCGGCGAAATTGCGGAGCCAGATGGGGCGGGTGCGCCAGAGGGGTCTTAGGGTGATGAGAGAGAGGAGGACTAGGAAGGAGAGGGCGGCGGGGATGGCGGTGAGGAAGGGGAGACATTGAGGGTTAAAGGTTGCTTGGTCGAGTATCTATTTTGATGGATGGGCGGGTTGTTAGTGGGTGGTGGGATTTCGAGGCTGCTTTGGATTCACTTACCCAAACCCGCCGTAAACAAAGCCGACAATCTTCCATATCAATATAGTAAACAAAACAAAGTCAAAAAGTTACTTTGAACCAAAAGAACAGAAAGAAAGAAGGAAAAACGAAAAAAAAAAAAAACAACTTGATGTCCTCTTTATATCGCCCTAGACAGTCCAGTCAATGTTGATATTCACACCGACCTTTTGTATTTTACCTTTGTATTTTCAACCTCCTCTTTGGAACTTTTCCCCCCTGTAAATCAAGGACTGTTCTTCTTCTTGGCGTCAAACTTGATGAAATGACAAGGGGTACCAAAAGTTGATCATGATATCTATGAGGTTGGTATGTTTGGTAGATGCAGGCTTATTATCACGAGGCGCGTAAGCAAGCTCAAGTTGTTTCAAATAATCATCATGACGTTGAACATTAGGGTTAATTCACGTGAGGGTCAGACATTGTCACACTTCAACACACTTCAACACAAGTTATATGGAAGAAATCGAAAAAAAAATAGACCAAATCAACGCCTCGCTATATAAAAAAAAAAAGTAAAAAACCAAAAAGGGTATCTAATAGACAAAATAATACAAAACATCTCCCACCTCCCACCTCCCACCTCCCACCATTTCACATCACCTTTTCACATCACCTTCTCACATCAAATGACCGACCCTCTCACAGATCCACTGCCCTGTGACATTCCCTCACCTCTTTCCGTCCTCTCTGGGACTCCCGGCCACATCGGAGGCGTTGTGATATTCGTGTGCCTTTCCGGATCTGACCCCATGGAAAACGTCCTGGCCGTCTCACAGCCAGTGTCTACACCCATCACCGACTGTTGCTGAGCATTAGCATTAGCATTAGCATTCGCATACGCCAACATCTCTCGCTCTTGATTCTCAATGAATCTGCGCTCTGCTTCAGCCTCCGCCCTCTGCTGCTGTTCACCTCCGCCCCTTTCCTGTTCCTGCTCTAGCAAATCTCTCAACGCCGCCCCATGTCTCTCTGGAGCTGGAATTTCAAACGTTGGCAACTCCTCCACAGCATTCTGCGGCCGGAAACGCTCACGCATCTTCTCGGCTTGTGAAACGGCAAAATCCTCAAAACGCCCACGAAGATCCCATCGGCCAATGTCATCATGCGCCGAAGATGATGACGTTGGTGCTGTCGGAGACAAGGGAGATGGAATCTGGCGCATGCTGGAACTTTGAGACCGGCTGACAATAATCGGGTTGGCCAGGTTGGCAATACTACGCCACGGGCGGCGACGGCGAGAATTATCTGTAGTTGTATTGGCTTCGAGATCAATATTATCATTGGCGTAGTTGTTGTTGTTGTTGGTGTTGTGGTTGTTGGCATTGCTAGGGGTAGCAGTAGTGTGAGAGATGGTAATACAACGACTGCGGGCAAAAGAACCTGGTGGACTGTGTTGGATGGGAGATTGTGGCCGTGGCTGGCTTCCTCGTGGAGAACCCCGACTACTCTCAGGACTACTACCACTACCACTACCACTACTACCCCGAGAGACTACACCTACACCATTTTCCGTCACTCTCTGCATCGTCTCGGCTGGTGGAGCTGGTCGTCGAATGGCGTACATGGTGCTCGCAGCACTCGTGGTTTCCGTGCGACTTACAGGAGTAATGGCATTCGGAGGACGAGTAGGCCAGGCCGAAACATCACTACCTCCTTGAGAATCTAGAGGTCTCAGTGGCAGATCTGACCGTGGCGGGGAGGCAATGTTGGTAAAGGGCGGTGTATCTGTGTGCCCAATACGGCGAAAACGGCGTTGTTGTTTGGCGGCAAGAGCCAAGATATTTCGGCGCCGGCTAGTCTTTACACTAGAAATGTGTTTTTCGCTAAATCCGTCTTCAGATCCAGATGTGCGCTTGCGGCGGTGGTGGTGGTGGTGGTGGTGGTGGCGGCGGCGGCGGCGGTAATCAGATGACGATGTTTCAATCATTTCGTCGCCGTCAAAAATCTCACGTCCCAAAATCCCGTCCTTCTTCTCTTCACGTTCCAAGGCTTCGATGCGCTCAACCCATTCCCATACAACTACGGAAGCGGCAGCAGCACCAACCCATCGAACGTAGTCACCCCAGCCAGTAAACTCTGGGTTGACAATATCCATGATAAAAAAGACGACGGGGATGATGATTGATACGGTGGACATGATGGCCATGAGAATCATGTTCTTCATGAGCGGATGGTAGAAAGCATAGCGCTTCTTCATAATGGCGTAATAAATGACCCAGGCCGCATATAACAGGCCTAGGGATAGCTGAAAGAGATAACTGAGCGCGGGTATGGCGTCGACAAAGGTGCGAGGATGGGTGCTAGACGATGCTGTGCTGTTATACTTGAAACTATCAAGGGCACTAAAGATGATGTCAAGTACAATGAGCGCAAATGCCGTCCACTTGATTATGACCTTTTCGCGGTGACGCGGGAATAATCTGATAAGAGTTTGCGCTTGAGCCAGCCATAAAAAGGTATCAGATATGAGACGAATGACTTTAAGCTCAGTACCATCCATGACTTCGAATTGTAATTGTTTGGTGTTGAGCACACCGACGGCGTATTGTCGTTGTGCTACGTCGAATGTACTACTGGATGCGATTGTCAGAGATATGGCCACCGAGATGGCGGCAACTTTTTGGAGCCAGGGACGTCCTCCGATATTGACACCGCCGGTGGAGCCAGAAGTGAAGCCACCCCGGCGCCCGAGGTAAACCACACCGCCATCAAGGAATGATCTCGGCGTGATAAAAAGCATAATGACGAGCATATATGACGTGACAGTCGTAGCAGCCAGGGCGTACATGACTGGGAACTTGGAGGCGTAGAATGGATCGTTTAGGTCGGCATTTGACGAAACTGTCACGGTGGAGGGGTCGACGGTAGATCGTGCTAAGATTGGTATGATATGTGATGGGTTGAGTAGGTTGCAACATTGTGGTATGAGTTCGGCGGCACGGCCAATGACATGGCCGTTGAGATATGAAAGTAGACCGTTTTCGATGAGTATTGATTGTGTACAGTCGATTGTTGGACTTGGGTCTTGGCCCAGAGCGTTTTGGAACGCCATGGTGGCGGGTGGGTTGCTGAGTAGTAGCAGACAATGGGATTGAGAATAGGTGATTGATTGACTCGGAAAGTTGCGGCAAAACGGTTGTCAAGATGCAGCAGCAGCAGCAGCAGCAGCAGCAGACAAACAGAGATGGGGTATGTCGGTAATGACTGGAATGGAGAGAAGGACAAATATGTATAAAATGTTAAAAGGCAATCGGCGGGGATTGTTATGGGGACGCCATGAGGGCGAACTATAGTGTGATGAAGGTAACTGTAGTGTCTGTCTGTCTGTCTGTCTGTAATATAGTTTGGCGTCGTAAGTGTTTTTTTGAAAAAACTCGGTGGTTTTGTTTTGACTTTAGTCCGGTCGGTCGGTCGGTCGGTCGGTCGCTAGGATTGAATTTATGCTAGAGATATATAGAGGTCTGCTTGCTCAAAGCACAAGCTTCATCCCCACCCCACCCACTATCACAAGGCTATGCAAACTATAATCTCGCTGCTTCCAAGCAGGTATTCCATTTTGAGAGAAAGAGAGAGAAAGAGGGAGAGAGAGAGAGCCTCGTCTTGAAAGAGAGAGAGGGAGAGAGAGAGCCTCGTCTTGAAAGAGAAAGAGAGAGAGAAAAAGGGAGAGCCTCGTCTTGAAAGAGCAAAGAGAGAGAGAGAAAGAGAGCCGAGAGAAAGTAAGAGAAAGAGAGAGAGCCTTGTCTTGTTTGCACAATTGCCAACCATGTCACATGCGTCACAACGATTTCTATTGGCTGGCTCCTTTGGCTAGTGCCCATGTTAGCTTAGCCTTTTGTTTAGAGCAAGGCAACTGCTAGTTGGTAGAGCTTCTTCCTTTTGCCGGCTTGTGATCATGGCCACTTCTTTCCTATTGCAGTGAGAGCACCTTCCCTCTTCCTCCTCACGGCCTACTTGCACTGTACTGCTCTTGCTTCTTTCGTTGTTGAATCTCCTGTTTCTCAGGGGTTGTTGCCATTCAACGATTTGCTTTCATTTCTCAGCCTTGTCTCCTTGAAAGAGCGCTTCATTGTGTTTTTTTTTTTTACTTTACCCACATTGAAACTGACCTCATACTTGCTGGACCTACTACTTCTCCCACCATCATCAACCTCCATAATCGTCTGCCATCGCCCGTTTCTACTGCATATTCCATCATTGTTTTCCACAAGGCTGGCATTGCCGTCGCTTCGCCTGAATAAACCCCACGTTTTGCTTCACGTCCTCTTCCCATTTTGGAGCAAGCTACCACGCCTCAGCTTGGTTTGGCTACAGAGACACCTTTTTTTTTTTCTTCTTATTTTTCTGCTTCGACATTTCGTCACAGGTCAAGCTAAGCCTTCCAAGCAACAGGGACCTGGTCCATTCGCTGCTCTTGGATATTTTTCTTCTATTTTTTCTATTTTTTCTTTCTTTTCTTTTTCCCTGGTTGCTTGCTCTCTGTCTCTCTCTGTCTCTCTCTGTCTCTCTCTGTCTCTCTCTCTCTCTCTCTCTCAAAAACCACACCCCAAAAGTACAATCCCGCCAAATTCGTTTCCTGCATCCCGCGAACTAAGCCACTCATCCGTTATTCCGGGAATTAGAACGAACTCAATTCGCTATACCTGATGGCCACTGACCGCGATCTGATGGGACGGCGTGAGGGTTCCGTCGTCAGTATCTCTGGCGCCGATGGTGACGATGTAGACGAGCCTATGCAAGATCTTGTCCAAGCTGACGACCGTATGTTTATTTCCTTTTTTTATTTTTTTTTATTTTTTTTTTATTTTTTTTTTTCTTCCATCTCTCCACCGTTTCCGGGCCTCGATACACCATTCTATTTGCATATAATTGCTACCCCTCCATCACCACCACTTTCCGTCGCCCCCCCCAGGTTGATCGAGTACTTCATGATTCCCCTGTTCCTCCTACCCTATGTCTTCCCCGATCGCTCTTGATGGGCTTGCACCTGACTGTCGGCTTGAGACTACTGGGCCCTGGCCACTTTCTGCGTCTGCGTTCTTTTGCGCCTGCAGCGCTTGTCTCGAAATTCACATGCATTGTGCTAGTTGCTAACCTTTTGTCTCTATTTTGTCATGTAGCTATCGCCATGAAAGAACACATGTTTAACCCTCTGCCCGATGACCCCAAGATTCTCGTCGACGACCATCACACTTGGACTGTTGAAGAATGGCGCTCTTTGGGAAAGAAAGAGCGAAGCCCTATTTTCGAAATTGGCGGTATTCCCTGGTAAGCGCCTCCCCCCATAAACTCCTCTCGAGGTGGCATTTTTGGGGACAACATCTGACTCTTTGTGAACTCACCAAAACTTACAGGCGCATTTTGTTGTTCCCTTATGGCAACAATGTTGATCATTGCTCCGTGTATCTCGAACATGGATATGATGCTACAGACCGCATCATGCCTCCCAACTGGAGCGCCTGTGTTCAGTTTGGTCTTGTCATGTGGAACCCCAAGGAGCCCACAGTCATGTGTGAGCACACGGCGCATCACAGATTTACCAAGGAGGAGAGCGATTGGGGCTTCACGCGCTTTCTCGAAATCCGGAGACTCCTCAACCCCGCCACTGAAGGAGGTCGACCATATGTTGAAGATGACAGAGTAAACATCACCGCCTACGTTCGCATTGTCGAGGATGAAACCGGTGTTTTATGGCACAATCTCAACAACTACGACTCAAAGATTGAGACTGGATTCGTCGGTCTTAAGAACCAAGGCGCAACCTGTTACTTGAATTCTTTGTTGCAGTCGCTTTACGTCACCAATGCCTTCCGCAAGGTGAGTTTGAATTCTTTGTGAGCCGTGGTGACGGGGATCATTGTCAAACTAACAGTTGCCTCTTTTTTTTTTTCTTTTTTTTTTTTTTTCTTTTTTCTTGTACTTTTGCAGGCCATCTACGAAATCCCAACTGAGTCTGAACAATCCAGCAATAACAGTGCCTATTCACTCCAACGATTATTTTATATGCTGCAAACCTCTGATCAAGCCGTCAGCACTCTGGAACTCACCAAGTCTTTTGGTTGGGACAGTAAGCAAGTATTCGAGCAGCAGGATGTTCAAGAGCTGTCGCGTAAGCTCATGGAGCGCATGGAGGAGAAAATGAAGGGCACCAAGGCCGAAAAGGTTCTGCCTGATATGTTTAGTGGCAAGATCAAGACGTACATTAGCTGTATCAACGTCAACTACGAGTCCAGCCGTATCGAGGACTTTTGGGACATCCAGCTCAACGTCAGTGGCAACAAGAACCTCGAGGAGTCTTTTCGTGACTATGTCCAGGTCGAAAAGCTTGATGGCGACAATCAGTATTTTGCTGGCGACGAGCATCAGTTACAGGATGCTAAGAAGGGTGTTATCTTTACCTCTTTTCCTGATGTTTTGCATTTGCAGCTCAAGCGTTTTGAGTACGATTTTGAGCGGGATGCTCTCATGAAGATCAACGACCGTCATGAGTTTCCAGAAGAGTTTGATGCGGCGCCTTATCTGTCTGAAGATGCCGAGAAGACGGACGAGCCTTGGACGTACCAGCTACATGGTGTGCTGGTTCACAGCGGTGTGCTGGATGCCGGTCATTACTACGCTTACTTGAAACCAAACAAGGATGGGTGGTTTTACCGGTTTGACGACGACAAGGTGGTCAAGGCTACGCGCCGTGAAGTGCTTGAGGAGAACTACGGTGGCGCCCACCCACAGCCCATGATCAACCGTCGTGGTCCTGCGCCCCGCAAGCTACCTGTCATGCGCATGAACAGTGCCTACATGCTGGTCTACATTCGCAAGTCTCGGGTTGACAAGATCCTTTGCGATGTTCGCAAGGAGGATATCCCCGCTCACATCAGTACGCTGCGCCCCTTTTCATTTTCATCTTTGTTAACGGGATTCTTTACTAATCCGTTCCGCTCGTACCCGCAGAATCTCGATATCAAGAGGAACTAGCTCTGAGAGAGGCCAAGCGCAAGGAGCGCGAGGAGGCACACTTGTACTTGCCAGTCCGCTACACAACTCTTGATACCTTTAAGAATTTTGGCGGCACTGATTTGTGTAATTTTGATCAGGTTGCGAAGCAGCCTGATGAGTCGTCGTCGTCACTGTCATTCAAGACCCGCAAGGTGCTTCGTACGCAAACTGTACAGCAACTGAGAGACGAAATTGGCAAGGAACTCGGGGTCCCTGGGCACAAGGTGCGCCTATGGCAAATGGTCAATCGCCAGAATAAGACGACTAGACCAGATACCCCTCTTATGGATAATACAATCTCGATTGAAGAGGCCTGGGCAAAGGTCAATGTCACTAGAGAAATCAGCCTCCGTCTCTTTGTCGAGATTCATGAGAGTCCTAGCGGCCCCGAGAATCTGCCCTGGCCCAGCTACAATAGCAGCGACAACGACAATGGCGTGTTTGTCAAGGGCAATGTCATTTTGCTTTTCCTCAAGTGTTTTGATGTTGCTTCTCAGACTCTTCGTGGTGTGGGCCACGTATACGTGGAGAGGAGCAAGCGTATTGAGGAATTGTATTCTCATATCTGCAACCTAATGGGCTGGCCTGCCAATATGGATGAAAAGATCCACATGTGGGAAGAAATCAAGCCAAACATGATTGAGGCCCTCAAACCCAAGACTACCTTTGCGGTTGCCGAGCTCGTGGACGGCGACATTATCTGCTTCCAGCGTACTTTGGAAAAGAAGGGACCCACGCATGCTCTGGAGAAAGCTCTTGGCCTTGACAAGGATCTTGTTGTCAAGGCCGACAAGAAGAAGAAGGCCGAGGGCAAGGATTCAGCGGCGGCAAACGAGGTTCGGAGTCTGGAGGATCATTTTGATGATGCTCCCCAGTATTACGACTTTCTCTGTTACCGCAAGGAAATGCAATTTGCTCCGCATGTTACGCGTTGTGATGGTGAAAAGTACCCTCCATTCTCACTAAATGTCAGCGCGAAGATTTCATACGACGATTTGGTGGCACGGATAGGACATCACCTTGGTGTTCCGGGTACGCACATCCGTCTCTGGACTATCAACCCTAGCACGGGTAATCCCAAGACACCAGTTCGGCGTACTAGTGTTGGCAATCTACAGAGCATTCTGTCGCCTAGCACGTACCAGCAGCTCGGACAGAGCAGCCGCGTTGGAGCCCTGTACTTTGAGGTTCTGGAGATGTCTTTGGCGGAAATGGACATGAAGAAGAACGTTAAGCTCGTATGGCTCCCCGAGGGTGTCTCCAAGGAAGAAGCTATTGATGTGTTGGTCAACAAGAACAGTGTTGTGCAGGACGTGATTGAGGCTTTTATCAAGAAGTCTGGCATTGCGTCTGAAGAAGAGGGTGGCCCTCTGCGGATTTTCGAGGTCAATAACTACAAGTTTTACCGTGAACTGCGTCGGGATTTCCCGGCTCTCACGATGAACGAGTACACAACTGCGTATATTGAGCGTATACCAGAGGAAGAGCGGGCGATTCCTGGAGAGGTTGATGGGCATTACATGAATGCTTTCCACTTCCATGGCGAGCCTGCACGGGTACACGGTGTGCCGTTCCGACTAATGGTTATTGAGGTGAGTTCAATAATATTTGTATAGGGTTGTACTGAAGTAACCCTCAAAAGTTTGCAGTGTTTGTTGCTAACATGGTTTGGTTTATATATATATATAGGATGAGCCTTTCTCTGAGACCAAGAAGCGGCTGGAGAAACGGACGGGCTTCAAGGGCAAGTCCTTTGAGAAGATCAAGTTTGCATTGATCCAACGCTCTCGTTTCTCTACTCCTGAATATCTTTGTGACGGTAAGTTGTTTGATTTTCTTGTGACTTTTTTTTTTATTTTTTATTTTTTTTATTTTTTTTGTGAAATGTGCTAACCCTGGAACAATAGACGATGTTCTCTCATCCATGGCATCGCTAAGCAATGAAGACGCGCTTGGTTTAGACCATCCTGATCGGACCCGGGCGCCGCGCACTGGTGGAGACTTGTTCTTGAACTAAGGGAGGTTGGTTGATGGGATGAATATTCTGCTAGCTTGTGTGTGTGTGTGTGTGTGTGTGTATGTGTGTGTGTATGAGGTGGGATTAGTATGAAGTTTTATTTTATTGTCTGTTAGTGAAAATAAAATAAAATCATGTGTTGATGAATGTTGTTTAGGGTTTATTAACCCACGAACTTACTTGCATAAAAGTGGGACACTTGGTGAGACGTATTACAAGACCTCGGGATTAAGCAATTGCGTATGTGTTTCGGGACTTGGTAACTTTCCAACTCGTGGCGAGAGGCCACTATGTTGTTTAAACTTTGTATTTCTTCAATTTATTCTCTATTGAAAAGGGTATCCAGTCCCCCCCCCCTCCCCCCAAAACAGGTAGACGCGTCTTGAACTTGTGATTACTAAGCTCAGACGAAACAAACTAATGTAGATCAATACACTGTAGAATCCATTACACGCTCTCCTTTTTGTTTTTACTTATAGACTACCATTTACAGGCCCATGAAACCGGCGCCAACAGTCAAAAGACAAATAGTCACAGCAGCTGTCCGCGATAGCTCGATGCCCTGACCGGCACTGACGACAGTGCTAGGCGAAGAACCTGAGGCACCGGTACCGGTAGTCTTGGCAGAACCAGAGTCCGAAGATGAACCACCACCGGTGGACTTGGAGGAGCCACTGGTGGAAGTGGCAGTGCCGTTTTTGGAGGCGTTGCCGGTGGTGGAGTCTTTTCTGGTGTTGGTGACGTTGAAGTAGGTGCCGCCGATGACGGTTTTGTCGAGGCCGGTGGCGACGAGGGACTTGGAGGCGTCGAAGCCGAGGCGGGTGGAGGTGGCGTTGGTGAGGGTGGCAAGGTTGGCGGTGGAGATGCCGGTGTGGTTGACGAGGATGAGGGTGTAGCGGTGGGAGAGGGGGGTGAGGGCGGGGGGTGCGGGGCCGATGTAGGAAGCGAGGGCTTTGGTGCCGGAGGCGGGGGAGAGGGTGTAGAGGGATTTGCCGCCGATGGTGGTGGCGTTGGTGGAGGATTTCATGTTGGTAATGGCCCAGTGGAGGAGGGTGGTGGTGGATGAGGTACCGTTGGAGGGGACGTCCATGTCGACCATGAAGACGGCGAATTCACCGATGAGGGGGGTGGCGAAGGCGATCTTGGGGATGGTTTGAGTTTCTAGGTTAGGGGGGGAGAAGCAAGTTAGAAGATATATAAATAGTGAGTGATGTTTTTTTCTTTTCTTTTTCAAGAGTGGGATGGGGGGTGCTTACCGTTTTGGAGCATCTCGCCGCCTTCTTTGACGAGGGTGTTTCCGTAGATGACGGAGAGGTCATTGGTGGTGGCGGGCTGGAAACTGGAGGGGGTAGCGGCCATGGCGACAGCGGCCGAAGTGACGAGGGAAGCAACGGAGAACTTCATTTTGAGTGAGGTTTGGATTGGTAATATCAAGTAAGTATGGTGAATGGACAATGAGGTATAAGAAAACTCGGTCAACGAGGAAAGCAGAAGATAAAAGTAAAATAAAAAAGATTCCAGATCTGAAGAAGGGAAAGAAGTGAATAATCGTTTATGAGGAGAGATACCTGGGTCAGAAAGAAAAGAAGAAGGGGGTACAAGTCAAAGACAAAAGAGGGGAAGGTCGCTGTTGTTATATATCTCGACGAGAGAGAGAGAGAGAGAGAGAGAGGGAGAGATAGAGAGATAGATAGAGAGAGATATAGAGAGATCGACAGTACAGGGCGGTCTGGACGGCACTGCCAAGGTTTAGGTGCGGCACGAGAGGCGATTGCTTCATCTTGGAACAAACATGGCGTCTGAGAGGTCCGGGGAGAGGAGAGAGAGAGAGAGAGAGAGAGAGATAGAAGGAGATGGCAACAAGCTTTGGTGCACGGTGTTGTTTCGCTAAGAGTTGATGACAGGCCGTGATGGACTTGGGGGGGCGGTTGAATCAAGAGGAGATTTCTTGGGGAGGGAGAGGGAGTTGTATTTGATCTTGTTTGTCTCCTTTGTCGACAGTAACAACCCCCTACATCTCCCTCAGAATCACTAGTCCCAAGGGCAGATATTACGACGGTGGCATTTCATAGTGGTCTTTGCTGGAATCGTTGCCGTTCTAGAAGAGTCTCGGACCTGTAGTGTAGTAGACATCTACCTGTATAAGTAGTACAGTGCGTTTATCATTGGGCAAGGTTTAGCATGTAAACCCTAGTTTGTGTAGGAGGAAGGCGTTGAAGTTGAAACATAGCCAGCGGAGGCTCCTGTGTCATGTTTGTTGGATACTTTTTGAAGTTGACATCGTCGTCGTTGATTGTTTGGAATTGTGTGACGCATCAGGGAAGGAACTGATTAGATAGACGAGAGGAGAAGGTGCGGTTGAGACGATGAGGGTTATTTCCTTGAGGGTTATTCTCTTCTTTTTCTTTTCATGATATTTAATTTCGTGGCGCTCTTCAGGTGGGTGGCAAGTCAGTCACGATCTTGGGAACCATATTGAACAGTTCCTGAATTTTCTCAGATATAAGAGTCTTGAAAAGACTTTGTAAAACACGTCATCTATTACCAACATAACTCCCTCTCCCCAAGGTCACGTCGACGCATTGTTTCATGGTTGTTAGGGGGGGGGGGGGTTACGTGGGACACAGACCCTTGTGTAGACGATCTGAAAGAATATAGACGGATGGATGGAGAAAAGATACAAGCCAACAAGATCGACAACATCAAATGGGAACTATCTGCCAAGACATGGAATAATGACCAGAGAACGTAGCCTTGAGAAAGGAAGAGTATATACAGAGAAGAACATGATAACAAGCAACACTAAATGTGAACCCACAACCATCAAGATACCAGACAAAAAGATTAACGCCAAGCAACAAATAGACAAATCCCCAAGACCAAGACCCTTTCTCCAAAAAAAAACTACACAAGGGACTTCTTCTTCTTGATCCCCAACATTGCCGAGTAATCCTTCTTCTTCTTCTTCGTCGTCGTCCGCTTGAACGCCGGTGCCGGATCCACCAATGGAATCTTCTTCACAGTAGCAGGCGCAGCCACTGGTTCTGCTACCTTGATTGGCCGTGAAAGCCCAGAATCTTCAGTCTCTCTGGACCCCGATGCCCCTCCAGAAGGTCCTGCCACAGACTCCTCCTCCTCCTCCT
>MKGJ01000361.1:10233-25107 GCA_002018255.1 Bretziella fagacearum | reverse complement strand
CCCCCTCCCTCCTCCTCCCCCCCATCCCCCATGACCAACATCCCTGCTCCATTGAACCTTTGACAAATCTGATCTGTGATCAATGTTATGCAATCAACACTTGCCCCCCGTTTTGAATATTGTGTTTCGTTTAGTCCTCATATATGAAGAAAGAAAAAAAGACGGCCCTTGTCGTAAGGATATCCCATCTCTTCCAGAGTTCCACACTTGGCCCGCCCTCAAGGGGCATCATCATCCCATCCTACAAGCCAGCTAACTACCTTTCTGAAACCTGTCTTTGAATCATCAACAGGAACCGAAGCTACGATTAACTTGTATGCAAGTGACTGATCCGGACCGGGATACAAAGGTGGTTGAATCAACACGGGAAGCAGTTCCTGGCGGTGAATCGACTTTTTCCTCGTCGGTATATAGGAATTAATGTCTCCTTGTCGGTCAGTCTTGCTTTATTTGAATATGAATGCTTTAGTCGATAACCTTTGATTTGAGATTTCACTAGCAAGCCTGACGAGATGATCTCTTTGCTCATCGCTGAGGCTATTGTCGGACAACAATCTGCCTTTTTGGGTAATGATATACACCAACTGCCCTTTATTCTTGTGCTCTTTTTGTCAGTTGTCCTCCATGTATGAAAAAAAAAAAACATCCCTGTGGACGAACTATGGCCATCTTCTTGTCGCTCTGCTTGTTGTCTCGACGATTACCATTTGAGTTTGCCCTAGACTGGCTTGGTCGAGTTGGACTCAGTCGGCTCTGATTCCCTGCTGGATACAGCTTTCAATGTTCCTCACCATCACGCCTAAAACGTGAATATAAAACAGTATAGACCCAAACGGGTTCTTGCGTCAACAAAGTAGACACTACCTCTACATTAGCCTTTCCCGAGAAGTCTTTACGGTTCTTCCTGGGGGCAGTCTTCGGGGGCCATCGATGACTGCTAAATGCTTTGCCCACTGGCGTGACAATTTAAAGAAACAGTCCGAGCTAGTGAAATCGCTACAGATCACAAATGTCACCAACAGCTTCCGATTTGTTGTGCGTCGATCGAAAATTGGCCTTGCTCGGCTATAGGAGAAGCTGAAGCGCGGACATTTTGATAGGGTAAAGTCTATTCAGCTTGTCATCCTCCAGTTCAAAGGGTGAAGGAAGTTGTCAGCATTAGCTTTGTGGGCGTCAAGGAGCGGGTGTCCATCTACAATGATAGCAAAAGTACTTTTATGTATTCAGTGAGTCTTTTTTTCTTCTTTTTTTTTTCTTCTTTTTTTTTCTTTTCTTTTCTTTTCTTCTTTAATTGTCAAGATACATACTGTCTCTTGATAGTTATATAGGTACTATATCCACACCAGTACCCCCCATAGCCATCCGTGATGTAGGTATATGCAGCATCCCATGACTTTACAGCTACCGCTAGTTCAGAATTCCGTAACCATATGCGAGATACATCTTGGCTTTCTTAGATTCAACCTCTTCAACCCGTCAGTTTGTTGTAAAATTCGAAATATATATATATATACTGATACATGTGTTACTTTGAACTTTAGCACGTTATATCAAGTCTCTAGACCACTTTCACTCACTCTGACAACGACTACGCAAGGGGGCACATGGCGAGGAGGCAATGGGATGATGTAGCAGTTATGCTCGGGACTTGTTAGCCCCCCTCAGCACTAGTTATCTTGGACACGGCGAACCAACATTCCTTGCCTAAAAGTTGAGGGGAAGGATACCAGAATATACACATCAGTATACAAACCCTCGCCTCAGAACAACTAAACTCTTTTGATGAGTTCTTTGGCATTGAGTGACCTTGTAACATCTTCTTTTTTCCAGTTCAAGAGAAATAATATTGAAATGTTAACTTTGCCGGATTTGGGTTCACGGATCCTCCTGAACCCGCTAACTAGCGTTACTGTCTAGCCACTAAGCGCGGAACCTAACGGCCGCGATTATCATGGCCGCCGTTAACTTTATGGAATAGGAACAAGCTATCCAAGTTGCTCTGATGTTCAAGGCTAGGCTTCACGCAGCCTGTTGATGCAAGAGCAAGGTTATGTTTTGGTAGGAACTACGTAAGAAAGGGCACATCTAGAGGAACACGAAGAGGGCCAACTAGCCTCGTTATAGTTCCTTTTAGCATTCCTAAGCTGATCGATGACGGACCAGTGTAAATTGATGACGGTCATAAGGGAGAGAGAAAGAGAGAGAGATGATTAACAAGCGGTCTGTCTATACTGATCCAAAAAAAAAATTTGAAAATGATTAGAATGTCCAAGAGAAGTAAAATAAACTAAAAAATAATAAACTGAATTGTAGTTGAATATAGAAAATACAATCTAAAAAAATGTAGAATTGATTGATATCCGTGTTGCCCTCATTAAGGACACCCCAGGGCATTCGTCCAACTTCACCCCCCCCCCTCCTCCTCCCTCATTCCCACCCATCCCAAGACACCCTTATGATAGGTACTTATTCACGACGCTTCCCATCTCTAACAGTAGAGAAAAGAGGTATTCGCATTAACCTCTTTTTTTCCCTTCATGCTGACTACTTGGTTTTGCTCGAAATTGACGACCCGGTACCGTCGACATTACAAAATATCTACAACCTTCCCATTCATCACTGTTGGTTGCATTTTTTTCAAATATCCTCCTTCTTTCATACCTATTCTTAGATCTGTTTATTGATTTCTTGTTCTAGCATATTCATCTACGACACCTTTGGACCTCATCACGCAAACAGTCACAATAGTACGGTCATCCGCATTGCATCTGCATCATCAACAGCAACATCATCATTACCTAAGCCTACTTCACTTCCATCAGTCCTTTACTACATTTACTTTTTTCCATCACAAACATCATCCGTACGTTTTCACATCACCATTGCCACCGCCATCATCATCATCATCATCATTCCCGCCTCACAATCCAGAGACTCTTTAACAAACATCAACACATGGCCCTTCCATCCTCTCCTATCGCCTCATCTTTAGAGACCTGCATATGAAGCTTGATCCTAGCTCTATCACTTTGCTAGTTTTTTTTTGGGGGAGCCCTTGTCTTTCAGAATGTCTCCCGCGGCTTGTCGGTGAGTGTATTGGGTATATACTTCTGACGCCCGGAGGCGTGACCATGTGGTGAAACGTCCTAGTGGACTGTTCATCCCAAATCAACAACGGAAAGCTGCAGAAAGCTGGCAACTGGCCAGTACTTTCGGAGGAATAGGACTAGATATTCACTAAATGGTGGTCCATGCCCATTATGTAGTGTTGTTCAAAAACATGCTTACGGGACATGAGCCCGCTAGTACACTGTTTCTTATTTACCGGAACTACCGTTTGACAGATGCAAAGTCTCAGTTGATGCACTTTATCGTACTTCCCGGTCCCATATACTATTCGAATTAGATCTTCAGGCTAACATCACACTCTATTTTAGGGCCCAACGACACCTATCTTATCTTCTTCCCTACTAATACGGTACCAAATCAGATTTAACTATATCCTGGTCTTTAACCCGATCCGGATATTTCTTGAGGTTAAGTGGAACCACTTGCTAACAACAGATCATCAGTCTTCAGTATAAGAAGTCTTGCAGTCACCCTACTTCTCTTCTTCATTACTGTCCCACACTCATCTGCTTCCTTCATCATTTTTTTCATCAAGGTCAGTTCACTTCTATTTGTCAAAAGACATCATCAAACCTAAACCTGTGTCACTCACTAAATAGTACTTTTTAGACTCTTGAGCCTCCCTACCATACATCACTTTCTACTACCATTTTCTTCAGCTTCCAATACATTCAACAGCGACATTTGCCTGACATGAACAGCTACCGACCAGATTCCAACCCATTGGCCAACAGGTCACCCACCTCCAACAACACCCTCCTCACCACTCCCTACGATTCTACCCGCGATTTCGCCACTCCGCAGTTCAACACTTACCCTACATCAGTACCCATCTTTGAGAATAGCAGAGGTCTTGACCACAGTAGCTACGCCCCACGTTCTGAAAATACTCTCCAAGTAGCCGGTCAAACTTCCATGGATCCCAGCTCGGGCCCCGTCGGCAGTCAGATCACCATCCGTTTAGCTTCTGAATTCCCTCTGGACTCTCGAAACACCGTGGTTCACTTTGGGAATCAGGTCGTTTCCACCAAAGTCTCTACTGAGGGGGCTTTTTACATCATCATGGCCACTGTCCCTCACGGCATCCCCCACTATCAGCCCGTGGAAGTCCTTGTCTCTGACCATAACGGCAACAAAATGGCTTCTTACCCAACCGGGAGCTTTTTCGTGACTACTGGTAGCGTCTCAGACCAATCACATGGTCATGGTTCTTCGTCTCCCGTCTCTCCTCCCGGTGCCCCATCCAGAATCTCCATTGGCGATCACTACGAAGTCGCCTCTACCTCACAAGTCACCCCCATAGGCAGCTATGGCACTACTGCTAGTGCTTACCAAGAGCCCTCTGCCTCCTCAATGATGGGCTATCGTACTCCTTCATACGCGAGCCACATGAACGCCAGTTCCCATGTCATGCGGCCACCACCCGTCAGCACCAGCTGGAGCTTCAACTCGCCCATCGACAACTCCAACCCTGCGCCGATTCCCATGCGTCCTGCCGCTCTCTCTGTCAGTATACATGGTGTTGATGACGGCACCATATCTACCCGTCTTATCCGCAGTAGCATGATTAGCCACCACCTGAACAACCATGGCTACCCCAACAATCATCCCTCTGCCCACCACAAGCGCGTTGAACTCATCACTCAGCAACCAGTCCATGAGATGACCCATAACTGGTCCGGCGAGGAGTTTGCCGCTTGCAGACGGATTGTTCTCTTTTCTCGGACGCTCCGTGATGATGCCATTGAGATCAACTTTCGCCCAGTCTCTAGTAACGAGCGTCGGCCACCAGGTTCTGCCGTTGTCAGCTGTATCTACTGGCGTGAACAGGATTCCTTCTACATCACTTCTGTCGACACCATTCTGTTGCTAGAGCAGTTGCTTGTCTCCCCCTCTCGTTTTACTGTTGAAGAAAAGAACAGAATTCGCCGTAACCTCGAGGGATTCAAGCCGCTGACTGTTGGTAAAGCTAAGCCAGAAACTGAAGAGTTCTTCAAAGTCATCATGGGCTTCAGCAACCCCAAGCCCCGAAACATTGAAAAGGACGTCAAGGTTTTCGCATGGGCCTCACTTGAGGTTGCCCTTAAGAAGATCATTGGCAAGTACGCCATGGTCAACAAGCCCTCGGAACTCGCCCGCATGAGCAACATGAACCCCCCCATGTCTGCGCCTTCATACCGCAACGGTTCCTCTCCTGTATCGGCTGACAGCGTCTCTAATAACTACGGATCCGTTCTTCCCGCACCTCCTTCCTTCCACGCCGACATTATATCCTCCCCGCGCACCAACTGGTCGGGTTACAATACCCGGCACTCGCCTATTGACCGGACTGCCGCCACTCAGTCTCACAATAGCATTCCGAGCATGGATCCCCGGGGTATGGCGGGGTCTAACGGTGCTTCGTTTATCCCTTCTATGCACGTGGGACAACCGACTCATGCGGGACACCAGAGTGCACATGTCTCGTCGGGGATGTCGGCGAATAGGTGGGAAGCAGCGGCGACCACAGGTCATTATGATACGGGGGTCCCACCCTACGGTGCACCGACATATGGGGCGCCAGGTGGCCTCCAGGACACCCACCGCTCTTGAGAAGAATATCTTGTATTTTGATGATATGGCCAAGCCATGGGGTGTGTCTGTAACGGTGGTGTCGTGTTGCATTACGGAAAGGCTGTGTCTCGGGAACTACGCAGATGATTTCGTCTTTTGGCCACAATTAGCCTGTCGATTGGATCTAGGACATGTGCAGATTCTCTAATGCAACTCTATCTCAACGTCAGCTGCAGAAACGGGGGGGGGTTTTTTTTTTTTTCATCATGTTGGGAAGAGAAGTGACAATGAGAATCGTAACCCAACACATTGATTGTCTCGTCTCGTCTCTCTTCTTTTTTTCTTTTCTAGTCTTTTGTTTTTCACTTTGGTCATATTTTGCCTCAGTAATAGCAGGACCATTTTAATTGTTGGTCATTTCTCTTCTTTGTTTCAGTTTCTTGTCATCATTGTTTGATTCCTTTCCTCGGATCTTTTTGGATCTTGCTTTTATTATTCAGCTTTTGTTTTCAAAGGCACAATCTCTGCTTCGAGTCGACTAAACAGGGTGTTTTAATATCCCCTCTTCATCACCAATCTTTCGATAAAGCCCCGATAGTCAGTCACCTGCCACGGCAGAGATCTTGAGCCCTCTATTATTGGTCTGGTCAATATCTTATGGGATTCATGGGTCTCATGTTTTCCTGTCAGTTTGTTTCCCGGTCGTCGCATTTCCATCATTGATGTTTGTTTTATTGTTTGTTTTGGAAAACTTGTATTTAATTTTTACTGTTGCTCGCTATTGCATGTGCAACGCGGAATAATTTTTTTTTTTTTCTTTTTGCATTGTTTTACTATTTGGTTAGATGGTTATTGGGGCATTGGATATGGTTGGGATTATTATGGAATAACTTGGTATTATTTGATGGATGTAGAATGACGGGAATATCAAGTGTTGGTTTGTACTCCCGAGATCTTGTGTTGGTATAAGAGTCGGAGAATTAAGAAAGCTTCATGAGTTCATTTATTATTCCCTCCTTGTCGTGACATGTTCATCCTGGTGGCCCAATTTCATCAGATTATTGATGTTTATTTACATCATTACTATACGTATACGTTCCATCATATGTCAATGTCTTACGCACTGGGTGCAGCAAAGACAAACTCCTCCAGCTCTTTGAAAGCCTTGTCAAGATCATCATTAACAATGATCTTGTCATGAACACCAGGGGTCTTGGCAAACTCCAGCTCCACCTTGGCAGCAGCCAGACGCTTCTGTACGCTATCCTCAGTCTCGGTGCCGCGCAACCGCAGGCGCTTTTCGAGCTCCTCGGTGGAAGGAGGAGCAATAAAGACATAGCGGGCGTCAATCGAACTGTTCTTAACCTGCTTTACACCTTCCATCTCAATGTCAAGAACGACCAGCTGACCCTTGGCAGTCTGCTCCTCAATAGTCATCTTGGAAGTTCCGTAGCAGTTATCGCCGAACTTGGCCCTATGATTAAGTGGTGGTTAGCAAGGAGTCGTTAAATAGGAGATGATTGGCTCTGAGTTTGTCGAAATATGCGCGGTACATGTTGTCGTGTTGTGTCTGTGTGACACGGTGAAAACTGCATGCTCACACAAACTACAGCACAACGTGGTTGGTAGCGCACACAAAGAGGATCTGTTTTATGTATCAAATATCCAGTTTGCGTAGTTGTTCCAGGTAAGTGACCTTACCATTCAACGAAGCCGTCCTTGGCTACGAGATCCATAAAGGCCTCCTTGGTGACATAGTGGTAGTCGACACCGTGGGCCTCACCAGGGCGGGGACCACGGGTGGTGTGCGAAACGGAGAGGGTAAAGGTGTCTGGGTGGCATTCAAACAGCTTCTTGTACAGAGTTCCCTTGCCGACACCAGAAGGGCCGGAGATGACGACAGGACGGCGGTCGGTGGGGGCTATAGATTGAAAAGCGGGCTGTTAGTTTTTTTTTTTTTTTTTGCGGAGGATACATTGGGTATTTTGGTGAATGTATAGATGTGAAGCATTCAGTGAGGAATTCGAATGGCCACAGTAATGGAAAATATCGAGTTTAGGTGCTGCCGTCCGTGAGATAATCGATTTTCAAGCCCTTTTCTTCGAGAAATATCCTCACACAGACGACGAGCCGACGTTTTTTTTTTTTTCTTTTTTTTTTCACATGTGCTATTAGGTATACATAGCCTCTTTCCAGTCCAAAAATCAAAATCAAAATCAAAAAAAAGTGACCTTCCCCGCGATCTATAGTATACGACTGCGCAGAGCATTCATCGCAAGTGAAGCTATCGTGATTATGGCACCAGGGCAGATGGGTGGCCCATTATGGGAGTATCTATGGTACGTACCAGGCATTATGAATAGTGAACGACTCAAGTTGCGAATCTGGGGAAGAAGAAAGCGCATTGAGAGAAACAAGGAGGAGAGATGTCGTTCTTTTGGAGGAGGTCAAGCTGGAGGAGTTACTGGTATACAAGCAGGGATTACGACGCAAAGGGACCCATGCGCCTTATCGATAAGAATTTAGTGTGGGGGCAATGACAAATATAGACCCTTGGGTTAATTTAGGTTTGGGGAACCACACGTGACTGATTGTTTTTGGGAAACCTTTAGTTACATTTCTTAGGGTTACTATTCGCCAAGAGCCTTGGCTAACACTTGGGCGAGTAACGAACTGCCGACAATGTCTCAACCAGGAAATAGTCAAGAGCTAACAAATAATATCTTTATACAACGGGAAACCCCGAAGGCTTATCTGAGTTGAGACAACTTTTCCATGTTGGTGATTAGTTGAGATTAGTTAGCTTTAGGCCACTAACAACTTGAGACACGGTATCTATAGTATTATCCCATTGGTATATTGGGTGATGTAATGACTACTAGAGGAAAGACATCAAGATAACACAGTGGATAAGTGTGCCGTCTTTCAGGGGCAAAAGAAATTGACTTCCCCTGGATGAATGCTAGGTTGATTCCATTGGCTTATAATCCATGATGGCTCTAGTTTGAAGACCTTTTGGAACTTGGAGCAACAAGGTGACTATCCGGAATGGTCTGTGTCTGTGTGATCAATGGAATAGTTCTATCAAGTCACGTTGCAGACGTTTAGCTTCTATTTGTCTGACCATATCAGAAAAAATCGCCCACTGTATAAAGAGCGTATCCATGCACTTGATTTTGATATTTGAGTTTGGTTGGCCACGACTGGATGTAGAGGGTGCGATCACGAATGTAACCACACAACCAAAGACTCCGAAATGAAGTCGTTGTTGACAGCAACGTGTTAACCAGTGACTTTGACTAGCCGTGATCAATCACCGTTGCCTAACCACGCATGTAAATGTGTAGGTACTTGCATATGTGCGTACATATCTAACAAAGACCTGAATTTATATAATAATCTCAAGTTTTGGCCAAATACCAGTCCATTAAACCCTACGATATCAAAGCCAGTTTTTCTCAAACAAGTATCATCAGATTCCAGTGGCACTTTTTTCCGACGCTCCGGAAACAAAAACACGACCTTTACGGCAGACGACATACGCGACGGCTTGATTTCTGTATCCATTGTTATGATCTCTCCGGGATCATGGCATAATTCCCTGCAGTAGGACCCTCTCTTTGTTTTTGATTAGAGTAGGACAAACATAAATACACATACACAAGTGTAGCAAATGAACTTGTTGGCCCGACCTTTGCTTGTTGGCAGCTGTTGTGTCCCCCTATCACCAGCCTCTCATAAGCAACTTCCTTCTAAACCAAACAACAACAACAACAACAACAAAGGCCCCGAGCATCGCCGTCTGCAAACTGTCAAGGCCAGGGAGTTGCAGAAAGACGACGCAGCGACGTTGGTAGCTCTTTACTCCTAAAAGGGAAGGAGAGTAGCTACAGTCCAACCAGACGTCACACCCTGGCTTACCAACTAACAGTCAAAAGTGCATCATCTGCAAGGTCTTGTATGCGCTTCGTCTAATTCTTACAGTGGCAAGTGGGATCCCATTGAACCCCCAATGATTCATTGTGATGCCGCCAAGCTGTCTCCCGTCAGCCAAGCACCAACACAATGAATCGCTCCTTCCGTTGACCCAGTACAACCGACCTCCTCAGTTGTCAAAGTTGATCTTTGCAAAACTGGAGCGTTATCTACTTTCATTATAAAGTGTGCGATGATCCGTATCAAAATGTAATGTTCAAACTTATCCCTTCTCTTCACCTTTTGCCTTTGTCGAATTCTCACCAACATTTTCCTGATAGGTCATTTCCATCATTTCCATCTCTTTTCCTTTCCCAAATCACAGGCAGGATACAACCTACATAATGTCTGTATCTTCTGTTCTCACCTTCCTGGTCGGTGCTGCCACCTTGGCCAGTGGCTTGCCTTTGACTTGCCGCAGAATTGTTGAGCAGGTTTTGGAGCTTCCCGAGGGCTGGACTTTGGATGGTCCCGCCTCTGATCTTGGTCAGATCAAGTTGTCTTTCTCTCTGCGTAACGCTGAGCAGATGGACACTCTGAAGCGTCACATCTTGGAAACCACAGACATATCCAGCCCTTCATACTCTTCTCACCTTTCCGGTGCCAATGTTCAGTCCCTTCGCTCCCCTCCCGAGGAACGTGTTGAGACTGTTCGCCGCTGGCTCGCCGAGTCCGGCATCTCTGTCGGTGCCATTGAAGTTCGCAACGACTGGATCCATGCTACTACTACAGTTGAGCAGGCTCGCAGCCTTCTTGGTACTGATATCGACGTGTACTCCTTCCATAAGAAGGAGCCCCGTCTTCGCACCCGAGAGTACTCTCTCCCGGAGCATGTTGCCCGTCACGTTGACTTTGTCCACCCCGTTTCCAACTTTATGATTCCTGCGTCGGCCCGTGAGCGCCGTACTGCTATCCTGTCCAAGGTTAAAGCTGGCAGGGATAAGCGCGCCATGATTCTTGGTACTGACAAGGATGTCCACGGGATGAAGCTTGAATCGGCTTCCTCATACCCTTGCTATTATGAGGTCACCCCTGGCTGTCTTCGTGAGCTGTACAACATCACAGTTCCCGAAGACACCGAGTCGGCTGCTCATCTCGGCGTTGGTGGTTTCCTGGAGCAGTACCCCACCAACCAGGATCTTGCAGACTTCCTCGAGGAACAACAGCCTGACCTGCCGTCGTCGCTGTACAACATTACATTCCAGCTGATCAACGGCGGCATCGACGACCAGGATGAGGATGATGCTGGGGGTGAGGCTTCCCTCGACGTCCAGTATGCTATCCCTCTGTCGTATCCCGCTTCCGTCTCATATCTGTCGACTGCTGGCCGTGGTGTTGAGATTGATGAAGATGGCAAGAACAAGACTGTTGCGGATTCTGAAAATGAGCCGTACCTCGAATTCTTTGAGGCACTCCTTGCCATGGACGACTCCGAGCTGCCTTTAGTCCTTTCCATTTCATACGCTGATGACGAAAAGTCTGTTCCTACTGCGTATGCCTACAAGGTTTGCGATCTCATCGCCTCGGTTACTGCTCGAGGTGTTTCCGTTCTCTTTGCTTCCGGTGATGGTGGCTCCCGCGGTGTCCGCTCCGGAAACTGCTTGACCAACGACGGGAAGAAGACCAAGACCACTACTACTTCCTTCCCGGGCTCGTGCCCTTGGGCTACCTCTGTTGGTGCCCTTGAGAACGTCGAAACCCCCACTGCTGCTGACTTTTCGACTGGCGGCTTCAGCCGTCTGTTTTCTCGCCCCAGCTGGCAGGACAGTGCTGTCACTGGCTACATTTCTGCCCTTGGCGGCCTTCTTGATGGCTACTACAACGCCTCTGGCCGCGCTATGCCCGATGTTTCCGCTATTGGATCTGAATTCTTGATCAACCAAGGTGGCTTTGAGGGTACTGTGTACGGAACGAGCGCTTCTACTCCTGTGTTCGCTTCGGTCATTACCCGCATCAACCAGGCCCGTGCCAAGGCTGGCAAGAAGTCGGTTGGTTTCCTGAACCAGGCTCTTTACTCTTCTGCCATTTCATCGGTGTTGACTGATGTCACCGAGGGTGTTTCGGAGGGTTGCCAGTGGTCGGGCAGATCGGTGAGTGGTTGGCCCGCCAAGGCGGGTTTCGATGCTGTTACTGGTCTTGGTATTCCCGGTGACTACTACAAGCTGGAGCAGGCCTTCCTGAAGTTGGCTTAAAAAAAACCCCCCCCCCGAAAAAAAAACCCCCAAAAAAAACTACAAAAAAACGCAGGCGGTTGCTAGGTGTCCCAGAGATGGGTGTATCTCATAATGACACAATGAACGAACCCCCCCTCCCCCGCCGTATTTTTCTTGGGATATTCCCGAAATATAAATAAAACTTTTCATAACATCGTCTCGTGTGTCCGGTCCCAGCGTGAATTTGTCTCTTATCTTACTGTCACTCATAGAACCCTTGTTGTAACTCCAACAAGCTGACAGTACGTGTCGTACCTGTTGTACTTGTCCCAGGGGTCCGGCGCCGATCTCGCTTCATCCATGTAGCTTACCGAACTTGATGCTCCACAGGATAGTAGTAAAAGAAAGACAAATAGGCATGTACAACCGCATGTAATGTCTATATCCACAACGCCGGCATTGATGACTCGTAATCGGCATTCCTTCCTGCGTAATGGCTTTGTGTAAGATTGGTGTACGCCCTCTGTGTTACAAGGGGGGTCACAAACGCTTTGGAATGAATATCTGCTTGGCAGACATGGTTGCTAGAGACACGGGATGCTTTTGGTTGAGTCGAGATTTATTTAATGTGAACTTTGTTAACTGAGATTTCTGAACCATGTTCAAAACTCTGGGTTTGTGATGGAGACAAGACTTGGTTCCCTTGCTGCTGCATGCGCTTTGCACACCAAAGTGGCGGCCTGAAGAGGACCGTTCAAGTCAGTGTATGGTAAGTTAGGGTTATAGACATCATTGTTGTTTGCTCGAATTTGAATTTAAGGGGTACTTACATGACGGTGAGAGAATACACAAAGCATGTTGTACATGTAGCATACATACGTCGTACATAAAGAATATACATAAAGAATATAAAACCCAGAGGAGCCGTTTCTCGTAATCAAAGTTCATGTTGATTCCTCCTGTGTTTGTTTGACATTCAAATTTCCAAGTAGTTTCCTGGTTCAAGTTTGTGCTCCCCTGAACTGGTCTAGAAACGAAAGTAATTGCAAACTTGTGGCACCTTCACCAACACTATTCTTTGTTGACCAAGTGTTGGATCTACATTTGTGAACTCTTCTTCAGTTCTCTTTTCTTGTTGACTATCAAATCTTTACATCCTTTTCCTCCATCCTATGGTCGAGTTTTGTTCTATTCCAATAGCATTCATCATGAAGATTTCTATTGCTACCGTCCTCGCCCTCGCCGGCGTCTCCGTGGCCCAGGGCCCTCCGTTGGCCGCTGGTGGTCGTTTTGCCCCGCGTGGTACTCTAGAAAACGAGACTATCACCGGACCTCCTGCCCCGTCAACTACTTCTACGACCACTACCCCTGCCTTGAGAATCTACGACAACACGCCTGGTCTTGCCTACCTTGCGCGTATCAAGGGAAAGATCAATGCCCGTGTCCTGGCCTACTCGGATCCGTCTGGTTGGGGTACCATTTTCCACCTCAATGTTGACTGGCTCGATCCCAACAGTGGACCCTTTTGTCAGTAATATCCGGGCAATTTTTCATGTTGTCTTTAGAGAAATTATCTTCTAACACGAAACTATCACAGCTTATCACATTCATGATAAGCCGGTTAATGGATCCGGCGACTGCATGAGCGCAGGAGGACACCTTGATCCGTATGGCCGTGGCACCAAGCCCGCTTGCGACACTTCACGCCTCGATACCTGCGAGGCCGGTGATCTGTCTGGCAAGTATGGCGCTCTGACGCTTTCCAACAATGAGAAGAAGTAGGTTATCTGCCAGCCGAGACGTTTTATACCACACCGTGTTACTAACATTTTTGAAGCTTTGTCGACGTCTTCACCAGCACCGTCCCTGGTCATGCTGCTTTCTTCGGGAACCGTAGCATTGTCATTCACGACAAGGACAATAACCGCATTGCCTGCACCAACTTCTACCGCACGCGGATGCCTGCCTTTAGCGAAGACTACAGTACGTGTGATGACTAAGCAAATCATCCTAGTCCCTGTATCGTTTAGTAATCACTAACCAGTGTGTACAATGTGTTTTTTTTTTTTTTTTGGTAGAATAGCATCCGTCTCGTCCTCATCACGGTCACCCGCGCCAGGGGAAGCCCAAGGCAGCGGCTAAGAAGAACTAGAAGGCTCAACGGCCCGGTCCAGGCAAGGCTCTGCCGGATCCACAGCAGAGAGTTGGGGGACAAGAGGGAGAAGGCCCGTACATTTATCACTAAAGAAGGAACATGGTGCGACTTGGTATCAAATATCGGTGGCCCATTGTTCTCAAAACATTAATTCACCTGTCAGGGTCACAATTGGGATAAGCCATCAATGGATATGGTCCACTTAGGACAGTTTAAAATCATTAAGTTATTATACCTTCAAGCTGCGGTGACCAGCATCACATCAAAGCCCACCAACCGTCAAGGATGGGATGACATATCATGAGTACAATTCTGGGTATCTTTGGTATGAAGACACACGGTACATTCAAGCACCGTTGGTCAAGCGGCACAGGGGACGGCCACGCTCAAGAACATTGGCATTGCAAGTAAGTCTGCTGTCTTCGATGCAGGTCAGAGCAGAGCCGCCTAGAGAAGATGTTAGTATGTGATGTGGTTTATAGTATTCTCATGGTTGATGGCATGAAGGCTTACAGTTGTTGACGTTGGCAGGAACACAACGACCGGTCTGGCCGTTAACGTTGCAAACATCTTGCTTCAGCGAAGTGTTGGCAACGCAGCAAGCACCGGTGGGGACGGGGCGGTTAGCATTGGTACCGGCCTGACGACCAGAAATAGCAGCGGCGTTGGCAACAGCCAGGAAAGAGATAAAGGCGGTGATGGAGAAGTGCATGTTGAAGATTTGGATGTGTTGGTAGGTTGGTAGGTTGGTGGACAAGTGTGCGTGTGAGTGTGAAGAAGATTCAAAAGAGTTTAAGTTGATGGACCGCGCAGCGGGACGAAATAAAAGGTAGAATAATAATGTAAACTGGAGGACTGGCCTGAAGAAGAAAGACAAAAGTAAAAGACTATAGGAAGTGGAAGATGAGG
>MKGJ01000361.1:0-10218 GCA_002018255.1 Bretziella fagacearum | reverse complement strand
GGGGCATTATATTGTAGAAGAAGTCCAAGAAATATCAAAACGAGTTGGGTTTGGTATACATTGGCATGACTCGGAGCCGAGCGATGAATGGGGCCGGCTTATTCTATAGTTGCATTCATTATAATGCCGAGCGTTATAGGTAGGTGGTCTAAGTTTTTATTATGGAACATCGGGTGGGCCTTCTGTATTGTTTCGGGGTTTTGTCAGGTGGCGATGTCAAAGTTTGTAGTTGATTATCTGACATGTGGCGTAGTGATGATGGTGACACATGTTGTAAGTATATACATGAAGTCTTTGTGGATATTTAGATACTTGTTCTATTGATACCACCGTCTCTGATACTGCCGGTCATCACTCCTTGGTAATGCTCTTTGCTTGTGATACCATTGTTTCTTGGCCAAAACCATGGCCAGCCACAACTGGTTGAACCGTCACAAACACGGGGGATTCCATGGTGACCAGGGTCGTCGGCACATTGTTTCTTGTGGGCTCATGTTCCTTTAGATGAATCAAGCTTCCTGTTCACAAGTTTATTTATCCCACAACCATGGTTCCAAGTTCCACGGTTTGTCACACATAGATATGTTGTACCGACAAACTCTATATTTTGATGATCAGAATAGTGATTGCAAATACTAATTGATATTATCACCAACTAGGCTCTTGTGTATGCCAAGTTTCCCTTCATTAATGAGAATGTTAGATGACTCATCAGCCTACTGCCACCCTGCCTCTCTCTGGACTGAACCCATCCTTACCCTTCCCAAAACCCTTCCCCAATCAAGCAGCCCCCTTTCACCTACAACCTTCACTCTAACCACCATCTGAGACCGTTCCTGTCGGACCTCCAAAACAGCAGCAACTTACCAAACAGAAATGGATACGAAAATTCCCGTCTATACCCTTTTGCTCTCGCTTCTGCTTCCCCCCCCCCGTCACCAAGCCCGTGCGTCGACCTTGGCCGCAACTAACGCCAAGTTTGGCCGTTTCAGCAACTCCATTGAAATGAAGCAAGCCGAGCTTGGTCAACTTGGTGTTCAATGCCCAGATTGGAAGGCTTGTTTCTGAGAGACGTCCATCCAACGTTGAGAGAACTTGTCGTCCAGGGAAGAAGCCCTTCCGCTTATTAGGCAGCGATTGTTCAGCTTAATTTTGTCAGTGATAAAGTTATGGCCGCGTGGCCCAATGGCAAGGCGTTTGACTACGAATCAAAAGATTGTGGGTTCGAATCCCATCGTGGTCAATTCATGACTATTACTAGAGGTTTCTTTTTTACGTAACTAGGGCTGGTTAAACCCTAAGTTTACATTAGTCCCAATTATATCAACGCCGCCTTGGACAATGCTGGTTTGATAACACCCAGTGTTTATAATTTCTTAAGCGCTAGGTTTGCAAGCTGTATATAAAATGTTCTTGCTGTGAAATAAAGCACAATTCGAGAAGTCAACGTACTTGCAATTAGGTGTAATCCAAGTATAGTCGAATCTCGAACACTGATGAACGATCGATCGTGTCATGTGTCATCACAACGTTGGATGTTGGATTATAAAGCATTATGGGAGATCATCGAGATCTTGACGATCTGATAGTGGTAACCCCAATTCAACCCTAGATCCTTCCGTAGCTAGCCAATCTGATAAAACTTGTCAGTGTGACTTTGCATCGCGGAGTGGATTTTTTGTTGCTAGTAAGGGGATCCCTACAAGAGGTTTTAAGCCTCGGCTACTGAATTGCGCGTATTTCAGCGTGTTTGAATAGAATTTCATAATTTTTGTAATCAAAACCCAAGATTTGAAGTGAATTTACCATCAATAGAAGATATCAACACCACCACCAGAGTTGACTACACATAGCGTCAATAATCGACTTATACACATCGTTATTATTCTAGAACATTGGTTTTTTTTTTTCAACTTCTTCCCCAGATAAGCCCCCAAGATGTCAGGCCCCGGAGTCGGTTTCGCGTATCCGCCTCTTCCAGTCTCCTGGAACAAACGGGATCTCCTCCTCTTCGCCAACAGCATCGGTTGCACCGCCGACGAACTCCACTACCTCTATGTAACTCATCATATCCCTCTCACCCACCAAACTAATCACTAACATCTTCCAAGGAACGCCACCCAGGCTTTGCCGCGTTCCCCACCTACCCCATCGTCCTCGGCTTCAAAGGCGACACTTCCGATGTCGTCGACTTCTACGCCCGCCAAAAGGCCATTGAAATCCCCGGCTGTCCCTCCTTTGACCCCGAACGCGTCGTCGACGGCCAACGTAGAATGTTCTTCTTCAAACCCATCCCCCTCTCTTCCGCCCGTCGGCGCTGGGAAACTCGCACGTCGGTCCTCGGTGTCTACGACAAGGGCAAGCCCGGTAGTGTCGTGGAAACCCAGCAAGACCTTGTAGATGTGGAGACTGGGGATGTCTACACTCGGTGCATTGCGAGTGTTTTCTATGTTGGAGGTGGTGGCTGGGGAGGCCCGAGAGGACCTCCAGCGGAGAGCATTCCACCGCCCGAGCGGGAGCCGGATTTTACCGTTGCGCAGACGTCAACGCGGGAGTCGGGGTTGTTGTACCGGTTGAACGGTGACTACAACCCGCTACATGCGACTCCGGAGCCGGGGAAGAAGATGGGCTTTAAGGGCGATATCATGCACGGTCTGTTTGCTTGGAACACTTCTTGCCATCTGATTCTAAAGAAGCTGGGTGGTGGTAAGCCCGAGAACATCAAAGAGTTCCAAGCCCGGTTTGCCAGCCCGGTCATACCCGGTGATACTTTGTTAGCCAAGGTTTGGCGTATGGGGAATGTGGTCGATGGGTTTGAGGAAGTTCGTTTCCAAACCGAGGTAGTTGGTGGTAAGCTCTGTCTCAGTAATGGTCGCTGCCTGGTCAAGGTCGTCCCCGAGATTGCTGCTAAGCTGTAGGTAGACATTGCTTTCATTATCGATGATATTTTGATACATAAAATCGTACAATATCCTCTGTTCTGTTCTTCTCTGTAGTATCTAGTCAATCTTTTAATCAAACGGGATTCTCCGCAATCCTCCGTTCATCTTCTTTCTTGCCTCCACACTAGCAGCAATGCTACTCGGGACCTTGATACCGCAGCAGTCATTCCAACCAACAGCTTGTCCGTGCTTATGGCCTCCTTCTGCGTGATCAGTACACAGCTCACCTGTCCGCTCCTCATTCTCCTCAGACCCAAGGCCCGCCTCCTCCTCTGTACTCATGCCTTCAGTGGCCGGGACCAGCGATCCAAACAAGAAGTGCTGCATAACAGGCAGCTTTCCCAAGACTTCTGCAACAAACATCCGACGCATACCAGCTTCAATCTTAGACCAGGATTTTGCAGACGATATATCGTCAAGCATCGGACTATGCCAGCGAAGACCCTTGACGGTCTTGGTACTGTTTACAAAGGAAACTTGGAACAGGTAAAGATAGTCATGGCCACTCTCTTCTAGAATAAGGTCTTGGTGAATCGCCCGGGGTGTGATGTAAGGGTGTCCCAGAAGTTGCGAGGCACCGAAAAGGAATGGCAGAAACTGGTAGTCATCAAGACCCCAGACACCGTGAGAGCCCGCAGGTTCAAGATAATACGCCATTTGCACTTTCTGCATCAACACCAAATACCGTCTAAACACCCAAAGAACCAGGGCCTTGAAGTCACTCTTGTCCACAACCCGCAGCTGGTAGAGACATAGTAGCCAAATCATAAAGTTCAGCTCGTGACCAGAGCCATAGTCAATACGCATGCGATTTCCGAATGATTGCGCCAGGTAAGTTGATGCCTCTGCGATGGCTTTTATGTCTTCAACACCCAGTGCCTTGTGCCAGTCTTCCATCCGCGACTTTGCCAAATCAGTAAAATCTCTAAACGCCTTGTTTCCAAAACGCGACCCTCCCTGATCATTCGGCGGCGCCTTCTCCACCATCTCCTCCATCTCGTCGATTATACGCAGCAGTTCCTTCACCGAACCACTGAGATCTTCGTCCTTGATCGATGAACAGGAAATGCCAGCAACGGCATCGGTCAAACTGAAGATCCATGACTGGATAAGTGTATTCGTATTTGAAGCGAGGAAGAGTTCGTGGTCGGCTTTGGAGAGAATGCGCCGTGAGGGGATCTGAAATACAGTGTTGGTGTGGTCAAGTGGCGCGGGGAGTGCGGGTGTCGCGGGACGAGGCTGGGAGTTTTCAACTTGGCGTTTACGGCGGGGTTCGAGTTTGGGGAGGACGTTGCCAAGAGATTGGCTGGAGCCTGAAGAGGCAATCTTTGAGTCAGGTGGGAACGAGGTCATCGTTTTATGGTTATGTTGATGATTGTGTTGTTAGGATGGAGGTAGGTTGTAACCCAAGTGAAGTTTACCAATTAAGTCGACGTCATAAAGGAGCTACCTTGTGGATATGCTAGGGTTTTTGTAACTCATAACCCTATAGATTGTATCAACCGCATTCAGCAAGAACATCAAGGCTGAAGCAGAGAAATTGACGCCTTAGACAAATTTAGTAGATACAAAACATCAATACACTTTTTTTTGTATTGCTAAACAGAAAACCAATACACAGTGACCTTGAATCATTTATTGAACTCCAAACTCTAGTGATACTAATCTTTGAAGCGTGTCAATTGTTTTGACGATGAACAACCGCTTGCGACTAACCCTAGAAAGCTTAACGACAATAGTGGGGCTTCCATATATTCAATTCTAGAAAATCTTTCTATATCATAGTTTGCGACAACTGATATTCGCAATACACTAATCTAGTATCTATCACAATAACATGTTGAATTCGATCATAGGGTCGTATACATTGATACTTATCGCATCTTATTCCTCATACTTTGTCATAGCACAAACACGACCATCATGCCTTCTGCACCCCAAGTTCATCTTGCGCCTTTGCCGCGCGCCGATGGCTCTGCCGCTTTTTCTCACAACGGCTTCAAGATTTTGTCATCAGTAAATGGGCCTATTGAGGCTACCAAGAAGGATGAGGCGGCATTTGAAGCGACTGTAGATGTGGTCGTGAGACCAGCCGCTGGTGTTGGAGGTAAGTCAACCCGGTTGTCTTGGGGAGATGAAGAAAACCAAGGTCATAGCTCATAATGAGACGAGTTTACTAGACCCTTCATGCTAACATTTTGCTGTATCAGGTACCCGTGAAAGACATCTAGAATCCCTCATCTCTTCAACACTACGAGCCATTGTTCCTGTAAAGAATTTCCCTCGATGCCTCATCCAGATTGTTCTCCAGATTACAGAGACCCCCGAAAATGCCTACGAGAATGCCAAAATCACCCAGGCTCAAGCCGTAGGTTCAACATAAAGTCCCGGCTTCTATACGGAAAGACACATTTGCTAATATCCGCTAGTATCTTCCGGCTATCCCCGCCCTTCTTCACTCTGCCATCCTCGGCCTCATGTCAGCCGCCATCCCTCTCAACTGCTTAGCCTCTGCCGTCCTCCTCGCCATCCCTCAAAACTCCGACTCATCATTTACCATCATCACCGACCCGACAGCCGTCCAGGTTAGCCGCGCGCGTTCAGTGCATGTATTTGGCTTCACTTCAACTGATCAGTTGCTACTGGCTGAGAGCGAGGGCTCATTTACGCCGGCGGAGCTTAAGGCGGTCATGGAACAGGCGAAGAAGGTGTGTTGTCAGGCGGTAAAAGAGGAGATGGATTTGGATGTGGCAATGGAAGGAGTTGAGAGTGAGACTGTGAATATGACGCAGTTTATGCGGTCGGTTATGGTGGCAAAGGTGAAGGGGGACTTGCATTGGAAGGCGGGCGTTTAAGGTGATTAGAAGAGGATAGATAGGATAAGGATACAAAGATTGAAGGAACCCAGTCCGGTAACAACAAGTGTGCAAATGCAATATACCCATGCTGTTGAAGTTTCTGATATGTGTCTTATTTACTTGGAGCTTCATTGAGGTGAATATGAGTCTGATTCATGGTTGTAGACACCACGAAACTCGAGCATTAGCATAATGGTGTGTGCACTGCTGTAGTGAGACTGTGTATGAGACATGAGGCACCATGACAGTCATAGCGAGAGTTCTGACTATACGATCTATCAACATTGCTTGATACAAGCCTAGGCAAGCAATGAATATAGACTTCCCCGACCGGGAGTAAACCCTCAAGAACGGATAGTTATATTCCGCAGAGATATCATGAACTTGACAATCGTGGTTTCTCCGTAGACTGGATCATGGAGGGCCTGTGCAACTATGTTATCAGTGTTTATACTCATCACATCATGATAATAAACACATATAGAGGTACGTAGGCAGTCATCACGGATGAAGAAAGCCGAGGTGTATATCTTACTACAATTATGCCGGGTTGCCTTCAGCTATAAAACAATGTAATGCCGCCCCCAGGCTAGTCCCAAATGACTTGAACAAGGTAAGCTTCCGACATGACTTGACGTATTTTAGTTTCACACAAAGAAAACGGTTACAAAAACAAAGGATGTTTGACGATATGAAACAGGGACTATGAAGGGGCCTGAGTTCAGACGTGGAGGCGCCGAGACAATAGTTTTCTGAGAAGAAGGAAAGAGAGAGAGTGTGTTTCTCAGAGACTGTATCAAGATGACTAGGTTGTATAAACGCCAACGCGTAGTTGAGTTTAGTGGTAACCTCGGCAGCTATCGTGATGATATCTCCTTGAGGGAAAATGGTCTATAGAGTACATTACAATGATTACACTAGCAAGATAGAGTAAGGCTGGGACGATCATAGTTCTCTCTCTCCGCAATGCGAGTGTGCGGCGCAATCTCAAACCAGCCATAGAGGTGGTGGGAAGCAAGACGGTAACAAGAGTCTACGAGTCTCCTCTTCCCCCAGTTAGTCGCCATGGTAAAGCCTTGCTTCGATTAGAGTCCTATAATAGGAGTACTATATGTGTGAAATACAAGGCCTCAGAAAGTTGCGCCAATTTCCAGGCTTAGTTCATGGGTTCTCAAGTTCCCTTTGACTGGCTCGGGAGAAGCCCGGAGTGATTTATCTCCATGCTCGGATATACGGATTGTTCTAATGCAGGCACGTACTACTTGCTAGGCGCGCCGCTTCGCTTGCTGTGTTTTTTGTCCCTGGGTATATATCGCCGAGACACGACCGTGGAGGGGGGGGCTTCGAGAAGGGAAAGTCGACAAGGGAAAGTCGACAAGGGAAAGTCGAGACGGCGTCGGAAGCTCGACCACAAGTTGCCGATGGGCTTGCCAGTATATGTGACCAGGCAAACCATGATTTCTGCTTCAATATCAAGGTGTTGAAAAATGTTTAAAGGCATGATTCAGAATGCAGGTTTTGGAACGCCGACGGCTTAGAAATATGCAGGCGATATCAAGTGGTTGCAACACTAACCTCGAATCTATAACCTTCAAAGAACTTGATACAGAACAGGCCTGAGAGTTTGGTTGACTTTTGACACAGGAGAAGGGTTCATACTTTGGGGAGAGACTTCAAGATTAAGACCGGCCTTGAAACTAATTTTTTTTTTTTGCAAGCGAGTCAAGATTTCTATCAGTGGGCATCCATTACTTCATCACGATGCAACGCAATACTCAAAAGGATAAGAGATGCATGATTGCTGATACGACAGCTCAGTTTCTAGCCAGTTACAGAGTGTTCCAGAATTCCAGTATGGCGATTTTGTCAGTCAACAAGGTAGCGGTGAAGATACTGGCCGTTGTCAGCACATTTTTCATCACAATTAACGAGAATGAAGAAAACAACTCCATTATGCGCGGATGATTTTTCTTTTTTTCTTTTTTTTCGATTTGGTGGTATCAAACTCTGCTGATACTACTTTTACTTGGAGGAAGCTTATAGATATCACCGGTCCTTGGTATGTCTTTTGCGATAATTGGCTACGTTTAACCGGCGTGTTTCTTGGGACAATCTGGTACCTTGTGCTTACAAAGGCCCAATCTCACGATCCTCGAGTCACAAACTCAAGTAAGCTGCATGCTTTTTCGCTGTGATCCAATCCATTATTTCACTCTTGGCCCTTACTCATCACCACCCCGCCAAGTAAGAAACACGAAACAAAGGACCTGTAATCATTACATCGTATTGTAAGGAACGCAAACTTGCGTCCTCGTCTCAGTCTGAAGTGTCCGCTCAGGCCTTGATCCCATCACAGCATGATGTGAAGAAGAAGAAAAATAGACAAAGAAAAAACTCACTTTATCCAGAGTATAGCAGACGTGTAACTGTTCTCCTAGATAGGAAAAGAAAACACAGGTGGCTAGCAATGAACTTGGAAACCCACACGTCAAACACTGTCACATTTATATATATATATATATATATAAATTTTTTTTTTTTTTTTGTACCAAGTTTTATGTTTGAATCCGGGCCCGGGGTCGGGAGTCTCGGTCCCGGTCTTAGCCCATGCTTGTTTTGCCAATGCGCCAAACTAAGCTCGCTAGAGCTTTGATCGCCGATAGTGGCAAGTCAATTGAAAAAGCCCAGACCACCTCATCATCGCAGGTAAAGCCCTGGGTGGGCTAACAGGGCAATACTAAAGAGCAAGCAAGAGAAGAATGAACGAATCCGCTGTAGACTGGCTCATCTTTGATTCCGGATATGCATGGGGTCCTTGGTTAGCGTGTAGATAGGTAACGAGCATTATAAGTGTTGGCAGCTTGTTCAATGTATATAATACGAGACAGGATGAGACGGGGAGGTGGAGGAGGGGATAGCACGAGACTTGGGTGAGGCTTTGCCGGTGTCCGTGATGGCGGTTGCCTTTGTTGCTGATGGTATTGAAGGAGAGATGGAATTCCATATTAAATAAAACACAGGCGCTCATTCTCTTCTTGTCTCTGGATTTCTTTGATATTCACATCACACTGCCAAGCATTATGTTTCGTATGTATTAGCCTTGCACGATTTACCAATACTTTTTTGTCTTGCTGTATCGTGTGCAGCCAATTCTTCTTGATAACAATCGATAAAGATATCTCAAACAACTTCGCTCTGGTAGCTAGAGTCCGTCCTCAACTAGCCATTTCTATTTCCTATTTTGTTTTCTATTTTATTTTCCATTTTATTTTCCATTTTATTTTCTGCACCTGCCGTTGTAAACGCTGTGCTGCTTAGCTACTTCACCAATCACAAGCCACCAACAACTTGTCCATTTCCCGAAGCAGAAAGAACCACCCTGGAATCTGGCTTTTTACTGGTTCGAGACTTTGAACTTTTTATCAACCATAGCTGTTGCCCCATTACACACACAAAGTAAGGCTACTTTTTATTTTTTTTTTTTTTTTTTTATTTGTTTTTTTTTTTTGGTTTTTTGTTTTTTTTTTTTTTTTTTCTTTCTTTCCCTTTTTTTTTATTGCATCTCATCGCATTCCATGTCAAAAAAGGTACTTGCCACACACACATTCTTTGTATACGCATGTTCTTGCCACTCATCATCCCGCACCTTCTGTAGCAAACTGCCCCACTCTTACGTAATCACACAACGAGCAGACAGACAGACAACCTGGCCCAGAAATAAAAATGTACTCCCACTATTCCTACGCCAACCCATACGCAGGTTCCTACCATTACTCTCCCACCTACGGCTACGACTATGATTCCCCGGCCACAACCACCTCAACGCCGCCGCCTCCGGATTACATCACATCTTTATTTAGGCGGCACAACCTTCCGCCAGGGAATTACGAATATCATACCGAGATAGTGGAAGATCGGGGAAGACAGAGGGAAAGGAGGAGAAAGAGTCGGGGGCGGAGTCGGCGAAGAAAGCAGAGGGAGGCGACGCATGAATATGAGATAGGACAAGATAGGTCTGCAGAGGAGGAGAGATATACAGAATATACCCTCCCGAGACACAACTCAGATGAGATTCTAGTTACCGAATACATCGACGATGGATTCAACCCCTACCGAGACCCCCGCGTATCCGCCTGGGTTTCCGACCTCCCCCAGTCCTTCCGCAACCCAGAAGTAACCTCCGAAGCAACCCCCTCCGAACACTATAACGACTACTACCCAGATCCCACACCTGAACCCAGGCCTGATCCATTCTACGACTACTCTGATGACTCCTCCTCTGACCTCCCCCGCCTCATCGATATCCTCACCCCCCATTCTCCCTCCCCCCACCGCCACCGCCACTCCTCCCGTTCCCGCTCACACTCACACTCACGCTCACGCTCCTATTCCTCCTCCTCCTCCCGCTCCCGCTTCCG
>MKGJ01000360.1:1288-21669 GCA_002018255.1 Bretziella fagacearum | reverse complement strand
TTCTATCAAGATTTTTTTTTTTTTTTTTCTTTTTCGCACAACATACATCCACCCATCCACCATGTACGCCAACAGACTATTCAAGCTTCTGCTTGTCTCGCTTGGCCTCGTCATGATGGCCCAGGCCTCCATCTTTGGTTACCATGCCCCCGGTCGCTATGGCGCTCTTTTGAGAAGAGCAGACAAGTCTGCCACTACTGTTGCCAACACTGCAACCTCTACTGCTGCCGCAACTACTACCGCCACTGCCGTTGCTACTATTTCCTCCAAAGCTGCCGCCACCACCTCCGTTGCCCACACCACCTCTACTGCTGCTACGACCACCGCTTCAACTACTCGGGCCGCTGCAACTACCACTACCTTGGCTGCCATGACCACCACCTCGACTACCCACACGGCAGCTATCCACACCATCCAGTCTACTACTACTACCCAGGCGGCTGCTGTTACCTCCACTTCTACCACTTCCGACACTACCACTTCCGACACTACCACTTCCAACACTGCCACTGCCACTGCCGCTGCCACTGCCGCCACCACTACCACCTCTGCTAACAGCAACAATGAAAGCCACGGTTCATCCTCCGCCAGCACCACCTCTGTTACCACCATCCTCATCACTACCACCGACTCCTCCGGTGCCACCGTCGTCTCCACCTCTGTCTCTACTCCCACCCGCATTGCTTCGCTCTCTGACAACAACAGCAGCTCGTCCTCGGGCGGCATGTCCTCCAAGACCCGCAAAACTGTCATTGGTGTCGCTGTCGGTATTGGTGGTACCGTTATCCTCGGTGCTGTTGCCTATGTCGCCTGGAGAATTTGGGGCAACAGAAACAATGACGACGCCGATGGTCTCATGAACAACAACTCCACCGGATACCGTGTCATGGAGACCGCTGAGACTGGCACCGCCAACGGTGTTGCCGCTTCCAACACTGCCGGCTCTAACCGAAATCCCTTCCAATCGACACTCGAGAACTATCATGCCCCGACACAGCTGAATGCCTCCTCCAACTTTTAAACACTCGACGAGTAAAGTAGTGATGTGATTACGTGCAGTGCGCAGTGTCCATTGGGAAAAAAAAAAAAAAAAAAGAAGAAGTATGTATATATATATATTCGGCTTTTTTTTTATTTCTTTTTTTTTTTTTTGCCAGGCGTCAAAGTTGCCAAACTAAAACTGGTAAACGGAACGGCCTGGTGGTCTTGGGGATACATGACACGAGTGACCAGGACGTTTAACTGTTGTGTATCTTTTGTTGCTTGTACTCGAAGCGGCAAGGGGGTTTATAAACTTACTTCTCCAGGGCAGTTGATACCCAATACTGTGCTTTAATTGAGAATATTAGAGATGGAGGAGTTTTTTTTTTTTCCTTCTTTATATTCTATATACATATGTATATACATCATGTCTAGACGGGTGAGATTATTTCTGTACAGATTTATGTGGGAAGGTTTCCTGTAAGGTTTTATACCATGTTTTGAATTTTTCTATTTATTTTTGATGTTCCTTGATAATCATGGCATGTTTGCATATCGTGAGGTGTTTTTAATGGGATGTATTTGTCATCACCATCTACAAATCAACCCTAATAGACACCCTAAACACTAACACGAACGAGTGTTACCTCGTGTACCGTGTTAAAGACGAAACGCTAGATTGTAGTTCCGTGTTTCAGGTTTTTTTTTTTAAAGGTTTCTTTCTTTTCTTCTTTGTACGCGAGTAATTTTCTCTCTTCATTTCTGCTGTCTACGATACAGATGATTCAAAATCTCTATCTTCTTTCTGTTATTTATATAGTCAGCCTCGCAGATCAACCGATAGTCAGGAAAGAACCTCGAAAAGGAAGGGAGAGTTTTGATTTGTGGAACAACGACATTTTAGGAAAGAAGGGACATATATTGAAGGTTTCAAGGGAAGATCTCAATACAAAAGATACAAAACGAGGTCTACGATACTTGAGGCGACTTGAAGACGGGATTTCACGTTTATCGTTGACACACACACACACACACACACACACACACACATGCGACCATCTACTCAACTCTCCGCCCTTGCCACTATCCTGGCCATTCTAGCCAACGACGTCGATGCCATCCAACTCAAAGATGAACTAAACTCGGGATGGACATTTGGGTTGATGCCAAGAGATGGTGTGGTCAATTTGCAGTCCTATACACAGGGCCTAGGGGGAATTCTTCCAGATCCGGTAAGTTGGGGAGGAAAATGTATGATGGATGATGAAATCGAAAAGGGTGGAATAGAGGGGGTTTGTGGTCAAGGGATGGTTGGTGGGAGTGAGATTTGAATTGTGAAAAGAGTCAAGTGACAACTGGAAGTCAGTATTGTGGTCCCTTGGATATTACTCTAGGCATCCAGTCGTTAACATTGAGACGTGCACAATATTTCCACATCTTACTCCATGTCTATCTAAGAGACTATCTCCATCCCTATGCTCATTTATTGGCTTCACCGCTCACCCTCTGTATTCTATCCCTCTGCCCATGGACCAATCTCATATCCAGCTGTTACAATACAAAATTCGAAAAAAAAAAATTCGAAAAAAAAAAAAATCACATGTTAACAGCCCCAGATTGTCAAATCCAGCGATATCCAACGCCCCTACGAAGTCAACGGCGACACATTCGTAAGTCTCTCACCCCCTTCCCTCCCCCCTCCTCCAATCTCTACCAAACACACCCGCTAACCAAATCCCCTCCCCCCTCAAAGCCCGACTACGCCACCGCCGCCGGCCGCTCCTGCGATAACCAAAAGAACAAATGCGCCAGCGCTGCCAACGCTGGTGGGAACAAGGACTTTACGGTTAGTCAGTGTGATCAGCAGAATACAGACTGTCATAGTGCGGTTTCACAGGCTACGGCAACTGTGTTTGCGGATGCGGATTTGGCGTTGGTGACTTCGACATCAGATTTGGATATCTTTTGTGAGTTGTAGGGGTAGAGGGTAGAAAATGATGGGGAGAGCGGTGAGCGAGTGAGGGGCGAAGGGTGTTTGATATGGTGTATAAAGGTTCTTTTCATGCCCTTATTGGTTAGGATTCTGGTTTTTTATTTACTTTGCGTTCAATGCCAGTTTCTGTTTATCCATCTACAGAACTTGGAACCCCATATTTGTGCATGTTATCAAGGTCCATCCATCTCTCTACTACCAAACTAATGTTGCAAACCCTAATCTGTTGTATTTACCCTAACACAAATCACTCTAACCCATGTCTCGGTTTGGTCACAATGATATCACCAATTCATCCTTCATTATTATTATCCAACCCAAGAATGCCTAACTGCACTTGATTACTACAATGTCATCATTAACCTTTGATTACACTTTTTTTTTTTTCAAACTCCCTCATGATCATTATAGCATATGAAATCCCGGGCCACATGTCAAATTTCCCCTGGAAATTACCCTTGCCCCAATAAATCATATAATCAGAAACGACAACCATAAATAATGAATTTAATTTCCAACGGATGAATGTGACAGATGACCACTAAAGACTTCCCCCCTAAAGAATATATTCTTTATGGGCCTGTGGCTAGTCTAGAATAAGAGGAGATAATAAAAATAAATACTAGACGGTGATTGGCCAAAGCTTGAGCTATAGGCTTTTTTGGTTTTATTTTTGACGGGTTGGCCACTTTATTGTTTCATTGTTAGCTTAGAGCTAGCTTTCGGCAAGTAAAGACCTGGAGAGAGAGAGAGAGAGAGAGAGAGAGAGAGAGATAGACATAGCTGCAGGTCTAGCGGACCAAACAACAGATGACCTGGATCCAACAGACTCAAAAGTAGGTACACATGTAGGTACTTCCTAATCGCTAACAATATCTAACCATGAGCTGTTGTAAAGATACACCATGTAAGTACTAGGAGGATGTGAAGCTGTCCGTCAGCGTCGGAACCAAAAGAATGGCGATGGAATGCACAAGGATCAAAAGTGTGGTGGACTATCATTGAGGGGGAAGAGGCTTGTGACGCCCACCTTGTGGAGGGAGGGAGGGAGAGGAGGGAGGGGGGGTTGAAAAAAAGACCGGATGATACTGTGCTGGAACTACAGGGCGGCCAATTGAGTGCATTGGAATAGTTGGATTCAAAGTAGATAACGGTTCTTCGGGTTGTTGGTCGGTCGCCTTGTTAATCACATTCATCTGTCATTTGAGATATCGCCTCTGTAATTGTGCAACATGCATAAATACACAACAGTTATACACGTGCATATTCGTGCATAAATGCCGTATTGTGCATGTTGTGCACTATACACACTAACGTATGTGCCTTCCCTTATTACTTACTCCATTACCTAGTGCAATTGCCCGGTTGGTGATCTCTAGGAAAAATCCATATACACACAATCTGTAGACTGACCGAGGCTGTCGTTCGGATTTGGAAACAAGTGAAAATCTTGTCTTGATGAGCTCAGACACTTGTCCTCTGATGATTCAACGGCTTTCCGTAAACCAAGTGTGTGAACTTTATACAACCACATTTACATCGTCCCAGATCCCAACAACGGGTATTTCTCCGTCACTGGATAAGTGCTTGATGCCGGCATTACATCCTTTTGGTTTTATATTCACCGAAGGCCGTCATCACAACATTGCATTTCTGCCTCCGCCTCGCTTCTGCACCTGATGACCCTCCCACCCATCCATTAATCCGTCAAATCCATCGTTTGTTGACCCTTATAGTCTCTCTCACGTCCCTCACCCGCTTCTTACGGCTACCGTCGCCATCATTGTGGACCGACACTGCCGCTTGATGTGCATTTGCAGTAGCAGCTTGGCCCGTCCACATAAGAGCAACCTCTGAATTTGGTGGCTGGTATATCGCAGGGGACTCTTTTTTTCTTTTCTTTTTATTTCTTTTTTCTTCTTGTACAATGATGATGTTCTTGATATATTAACAGAGTGTGTTTGGAGATTATAGAACATGCCGCATTTTGGCTAGACACGAACTGATCAACGAACCGCGACGCCTAGATACTCACATACACATACACATACACACACACACACACACACACACACACACACACAGGCAATAGACCCAATACTTTGTATGATCTTGCACAGATCCAACTGCTTTGAAGATTATTCCTGGCCCAGAGGTGATGAGATGGGTTGGAAGTGCTAGACATGGCCTGTGATCAAGTATAGGACCTTGAGCGCACAGGTAAAGCCCATCATCATCATTTTCCATCCTGGCCTTGATCCTGATCCTGAAGCTTGAGCCAGGCGGACTGGGTCATCACTCAATCGCCTTGGACAAGGTCAAGATCAAAGGCGAGCCTTGCCTTTTGTCGTGGCAACAAATACCTTGATATCAGATTGTTTTTTTTTCTTTTCTTAGATCTTGTTATTAACATAGGTAGGTAGGTATATACCCCGAACGAGACAAGTAGTTCTGTATTACCCACATAAAGCTGTTTGTGTCGCTACAAAGTACTGTGCGCATTCATACTCATGCTGGGTCATCATCGCACCCTCAGACTTTCAGCACTACGATCCACCATTGTCACCTTCCCGTGATCCTGGAAAGCTTCATCCCTGGACTCTTTTGTCGTCTGTCCGTCCGTCTTTCTAGCTTCGCTGGTTGACTTGGAAAGGCCAGTGGGGTGACCTGATCTAACTGGGAAGCCGATTGGAATTTTGAAATCCAAGTCAAGACTACAAAACGCATCACGAAAGTAGTGAGACCCTCATCATTTACGCTTCCATATTCTCCACACACCCACACGCCCACATTGACGCAAACCGGCCGTCCCTCTGTGTCTATATAGGCTTTCTGCATACTATCTGGACTGACTGGCTACTGTATGGGATGTGCATTCAATCATTTTGCAACCTGTAACCTCTAGTCATCTCCTCCCTGTCTCTTCTCATCTTGTTCGTCTCGTCTTTTCTTCCTCCGCCCTTCCTCTTTATTCTCTTTCTCCAGCACGATTCCCTGTTGGTCTCTTGTCTTTTCTTTTTTGTCTCTCAGTCCCTTGCTCGTGTATTTTTGGGCTTGTCATTCTGCTTGATGATTGGGGGATCTTTTGACGCCTTTTTTTTTTTTTTTTTTTTTGCGGTCCATTCGGACGTGAATCCATACAACTATACCCATCCACCATCCCTTTTCCATTTTTCCTGAAGTTTTTTTTCTTCTTTCTTTTTCTTTTCGTTTTGCTTGCTCGAGATCTGAGTCTGCCCTGTTTGCGCTTTGTTGTATGAGATTCTGATTCTTGTCTTCTTCGATCCCAGTACCGGTTCTATCGTCCCGTCCTTCGAATACCCCGGTCTATATCTGCATTTTCATTTTCATTGTTTTTCATTTTACAATTTACTTTCCCTTGCTTGGTTTCTTTTGTTCTTGTTCGCTTTTTTTTTTTTGTCAATTATCTTTGCTTGCGCATACTACATATCGCGGCTTGCATTATACCTAGACACAGAGTTCTCAACCGACCATAAAAAACAACAACAACAACAACAACAACAACAACAACAACAAGTGCCAGCATTACCAACGAGACAACAAGATTGTCGCAGTCGCATCTTTTTGCCTTGTCCACTACGAACACAACCCATCAACCAACTAACCAAGAAAGAAAACAAACAAGGTGCCCATTGTAGCTTGTTTACTTTGTAGCTCGCTAACTTTGCTGCTCCTTCGCAACTTTGAAACGCGCTTGCTGTTCTTTTTCTTTTCTACTCCCCCAGACCACAACCGGGAAACGAACCCTTCAAGAGCACAAGGTTCTGCTTTTTTTTTTTGTGTGTTTTTCTTGTTTTGTTCGTTGTTGACTTGGACATTATTCCCAAGATAAATCAAGAAAAAGAGACTCAGTTGCGGGCGATTTCTGTTTCGTCTGCGCTGATCTCGAGTAGTGAGTCCTTACATTCCTTGTCTACCTGCACCAAATTTTTTTTTTGTCCTGCACAAGTGAGAGAAATGCCCGAGTTCGTCAAACAGTCGCATAGTACACAAGAGGCCAGATAAAGCATCAGCTACCGCCAACATCCGGAACCACCATAATCACACCGAGCGTGGCTATGGTGACATTGTATCACGCACTATCACGTACAGAACCATAACGTCGGCCTTCTTCAAATCAAAGAACACAGAAACGACCGCGCCAGAGTCAGAACCACACAAACGTCCTTGGGTCTTTTGAAAAATCCGTAAACGGTGGATAAGCTATATTGGGATGCTTGTTGTGGGTATGGGAAGTTCGTATATTCTGTACATGATCCCGTTAGCCTTTACTTCTAAATTCGACCATCCGCCCATTTTTTGCTCTTTTCCCTTTCCCTGGTTATACGCCCCTCAATAGCCTACCCCAGTATCCCCTCTCCTTCGACGAGGACTTCGACCCAGACTCTGACCCGCGGACCGACCTGTACCTGGGCTAGCTTTTGCCCTTTTCTCTGCATCTTTGGCGCCCTTTAAGTCTGCTTCATTGCCCTTGGTGTGATTCTGTCTGCCCTAGCTTTCTCTCTCGCCTCTAGTCTCGCCTCTGAGACACACCTAAAAAGAAACCCCCCGTCCGTATATCACACGAAATTAAATACGCCCACTGACACGTCCCGCTTATCTTTTATTGCGCTCCGCTTGATAGCCCTCTAGAAAAAACGTCTTCTTTTCAGAAGTTTAGAGTCACACTTCCTCCTCGTGCCTCAGCACAGGACGACCCCGATACTTCTCATCTAACATCGCCTACCTTTTCAACAACCTCCACTGCCGACGGGGAGGGCGAAGTTTCGTCGTCACCCATCCTCCCTTCGCTGCCCGCGCCAGTGCTTTCGGAACGAGTGCGCGGCATCTTGCGCACGCCCCCGACTGCCTCATCGCCCCAGCGTCCGTCTTCGCCTCCTACCGCCGCCATCGCCGACCACAACAGTGATAACGACAGCGATCTTGCCTACGGTGCTCTCGAAGGCGACGGCGACAACGCTCCCGTAGACCCGCGAAGCTTTATAACTAGCTGGGGATCTCCGTACCCTGAGTCTGATAGCGAGCAAGTACGTCTGCACCTGCGCGACGCTACTCCCCACAGCGACTCCGATATTGAAGAGTCGTCCGAGGACGAGCCGATTCACCGTCTCGATCTTCAGACTCCTTTTTTGCGCCCGCCGCCTCAGCTTAACCGCGTTGCCGTGTTTGACGCTCCAGCGTTCCCCTCTGCTTCTGCTCTTGTTGCTCGTGCTCGTAGAGGTGCTCGTGGCCTGACGGAAGAGTGGATCCGTCAGCACACTGTTTTATCGGATAATTTCCAGTGGTTTGCTGAGAACAACAGCAACGAGAACGGTAACCACCGTCCTGATTCAGCTGTTGGATCTGGTACTGCGACTATCAGCGGGCACTCTTCATTGAGGAGCTCTTTTTCTGGTGGCGCTGCCCCGTGGCATTTGAACGAAGGGTCTATCGATACTCTGAGAGGATCTCTTCGCGGCAGAAATAGCATTACGCGCTTTTTGTCAAACCAGTCCAAACGTTCGAGTATCGAGACTCTTCGCGCACCTCAAGAATCACAAAACATGACCACCGAGTCCGGATCTGTTTCTAGTTACGCAGCTTCTGGAAGCACTGGGAAACCCCTTCCTGTCGCCCCCCCTTCAATATCCCAAAATACTAATAATACATCCACCAAAATGGAAGACATCACACTGCCATCTGTTCCCTCCAAGGAGGACCGTAAGTCGAACATCTCCTTTAAGGAGCCATTACCACCAAGAGTCCGGAAAAAGATCCCTTGGAATGGTAAGAATATATTGTTCTGCCTGCCTCGGGAGGACAAGAGAGGAAAGGATGGTCATCAGGTTTTGTCCAAGGAAGATATCGACCGTCTCTACAAGGAATGGCAAGATCTTGGTTACAACACCAAAGGTTGGGTTCTTGAGGACCCACCACATGGCCACTCAGTTGAAGATGCTGCCCAAAGTAGGACGGACTGGCCTCTTCCTGAGGATGTTGTTGAAGAGCGCAACGCTGTAAGCTACAAGGTCACTTTGCCTGATTTGGATGGTAAGTCAAGAATGATGCAACAATATCAAAAAAAAAAAAAAACCAACACAGCAGATTACTAACAATTTTCTAAAGCCTGGTCAAAATATACTGCAGAATTGCAAGAAGCCAAGCTTAGAGCCCTTGGTGTACTTACGGCTGCCGAAGACCCTATCCCACTTACGCCTTCCTCGATACCTTCACAATTCGCTCATCGGCGTATCTCGACCATGCAACACCCCGGCCAAGTCTTCTCTCCGCCTCTTCCAACCTCTTCAGCTGGTAGTTTCATCTTTCCGCCACCATTCAACCGTGGTGCCATGTCCCAAAGTCCGGGTCTTAACTCTGTTCCGACACCTGTGTCTATGCACAGCCACCAGGCAAAATACAATAACCGCCAGTCCATTTCCATTCCTTCTGCGCATTCGCCTTTCCAAATGGGTCATCCGTCCCCTAACTGGGCTCAGCAGACCATGATGATGCACGGCATTCAGCGCGTCGAGTCACCTCTGGGCTTTCCGCTTATGTCGCCTACCTCGCCCTTCCAGCCTGGTAGCCCTGCAATGAACATGCACCAGCGTCATCAGTCGATGCAGTATCCTATGATGACTCAGCAGTATCACCACCAGCCGATGCAGATGCAAATGCCGCCGGCCCGCGGTACTCCTATCATGCGTGAGGTTGTCCACGAGGAAGAGGAAGAGGAAGAGGAAGAGGAAGAGGAAGTGGAAGAGGAAGAGGAAGAGGAGGAGGAGGAGGAGGAGGAGCCTGCTGTCCCCGAGCCCCCTAAGCCTGAATATAACCCGTTACTTGCTCCTGAGAACGAGGACTACCACCTTGAAAAGCAGTTGATGAAGGAGCTTGACCACGAGGACTACAACCCTAATCCTGAATCTGCTCCTTTGCCCGAACAGGCTCCGGCCCCCGCTCCCGTTTCCACCTACGTGCCTCCTCACCAACGCCAACAATCTGTGCAATTCTCTGGGTTGCCTACGACGACTCAATTCGCTAGCAGCAACACTGTCTTGCACCACCCGCGTCCCCACAGCCGCGGCCATTCACTTGCCAACAACTTCTACATTGAGAAGAATGAGGAGGCCCATGATGACAGCCTGGCGAGCCAGCTGCGCACACTTGATGAAGCGGAGCCCATTCACAACGACATTACTGAGGTGCAGGCTAACCCCAGCGCGGACAATATCCCTGGTTCCGAGCAGCCTGCCTTTGACTTTGCTAAACACGTTACCGCTCACCAGCACACGTTCTCAACCATTCATAGCAACCCGTGGAAGGATGCTCACTCTGGAAACCCGATTCAAAGTGTCGGCGGCCATGGCACCAACGGCTCAAGACAGTCTAGCCATGGTAGCAAAGCCTCGCTGTCAAAGTTCAATGTCGAAGCCCCAGAGTTCAAGTTTAACCCTACAAGTAGCTTTACCCCTAGCGGTGGCTTCAACTTTGGCATTAGTACCTCGTCGGCGAACTTTGAGCCATTCATGGGTGCTGCAGCTACGGCTAAGGCTAACCACGTCACTACTACACCGTCATCCAGCAAAATCGAGGCGACCGCGCCGACGTTCTCTCCTGGGCAGAGCAGTTTCGATTTTAAGAGTTTCCGTCCCGATGCTCCTGCCTTTACGCCCTTTACGCCCTTTACGCCCTTTACGCTGGATGCTAGCACGCACAGCATGAGTGACAGCAACCACTTCACTGGCTCTATATTTGGCAGCGTTGAAATTCCTGATGTTGTCAAGCCACCTAAGAAATCCAAGGCCATCCCGATCCTACCACCGCCCAAGGAAGATATTGAAGAGAATGATGAGTCTGAACAGGAGTATGATGCCGAGGGCCGCCCGATTAGTACTGGACGTACCAAGCGTGCTCGTGGCCGTGAGTTCGGCGAAAGGGATGAGGAAGATGACCAGGTGCCGATGTTTGCCGAGCCTAGCAAAGAGGATGCTGCCATCCGTGCTTCATCGGAGGAGAAGGTGTCTGAAGAGGAAGAGGCTACTACACCCGCTTTGGATACTTCAATGACCCTTAACTCTGACACGAAGCCTAGCAGTGCTACTAGCCCGTCCGTTGAGTCTGTTGGCCAGCGTGCTGCCAACTGGGCCCCGTTCGAGTTTGACAACAAGACAGAATCGCTCAACTTCAACGAAGCCCGTCCCTTTGGCGATGACTGGTCGCCTGCTCCTGCTAAGAAGAACGGCCACAGAAAGTCCCTCTCAGTCACCGCCAAGGTGTTTGTTCCCGGCGCTCCCGCCTATGAGGTGGAGCCTGAGGCGGATGTCGAGTCGGACGAGCCTCTGGAGCCCCTTGAGGTTGCCATTACGGCCATCGAAGATGACTCTGAGGCTACAGATGCGGATGAAACCACGCCGATTCCTGAACACTTCCCCAAGGAGGTCTCGGATGAGGCACCTGTGTTGCCTGTGCCTACTACGATTACTAACATGAACTGCCGGATGGAGGCCCCTCCTTTGCCGCCGCCCCGTTCAGGTCTCATGGGCTCTCGTTTTGCTTCGCCTCCCCGCGGCCTCAAGGCTTCACGCTTTGCCTCGCCTTCTCCTACTCGTGAGATGATGGCCCATGGTGAAGACGAGACTGAGGTCAGTGATGTTGTTGATCAGGAGGCTGATGTTCCTGGGGGTGAAGAGACTGGCGATCCTGCTTCGCTAGGTCTTGCCTCTGCTAAGAAGGACACTCTCACCTTTGAGGAGATTGATAACATCATGCTGGAGCTCAACAAGGACCCCACCCAAGGCGAGCACCGGACTACTTCTCCTTCCCGCTGGCAGCAGTCTAGCCCTAACCGCCACTTGTCTCTTGCGGCTGTTGCCGGCGCGGCGTCTCTTTTTGGCACCCACCACGTTGCCGAGTACCGTAGCGCTAGTCTTAGCCCGTCGCGTCATCACGAGCACATGCAGGTTGCACGCTTAGCTGCTTCTGATGTTGAGGATCCTTTCATTGATCCTCCTCCTCGTCGCGGCACTTCCTTTGCTGGCTCTATTCGTCATCTCAACGGTGTTGCCCACGAAGATGACCCTAATAGTGACTGGGATGGCATCTTCCCTAAGGATGAAGAGAACAAGTTGGCACCCCGGGCTACTTTCTTTGATGGCCGTGTTAATCAGCTTGTCGACGAGGTTCTGGCTGCTCGCCTAGAGCCCCTCGAGAAGGCCTTGATCACTATCCAGAACTCCCTTGGCTTGCGCCACCGTGGCCAGCGCACGCTGTCAGGTGACATTCAACAGAGCGATGCCGATGACGAAGATGAAGAGCCGACCTTTGCTCGAAATGCCAGCCCTCGTCGCGACAAGCAGCGCATGGATGTTATCCGCATGGCGGTTGCCGAAGCAATGGCCCAACAGGCTGCCAACTTCACGACTGCGCCTGCCGACAACTCTGCTTTGCTTGCTGCTATTGAGGAGCTCAAGACCCAGGTCACCGCTCCGCGCACGGCCGATGATGAGGCGCCTTCAAAGACTGAGGAGATGCAGGCGCGAATTCTCGACTTGGAGCAACGTCTGCATATGGAGGAGTCACGCGTGCACCACGAAATCAACGACCGTCGGTCTGCCGAGGACCGTGTTGCTGAGCTTGAGCGCATACTTCACAACTCCGAGAGCCGTCTTCAGTACGAGCTTGCTACTCGTAACCTTATGGAGAATAACCTTCGTCGTGAGGAGGAGCGTGTTGAGAAGGAAATTAATATGCGCCGGGATGCGGAAGACAAGGCTGCTGAAGTGCACATACTTCTCAAGGCTGCTAATGATGAAAAGGAACGTCTGGAGAAGCTCGTTATAGAGAAGACCGAGGTCGTGACCCCTGAGGTTCCAGCAGTTCCCGCTGCTACTGCTACTGTTGTTACTGACGACATCAGACTGGCTGCCGTTGAGGCTGAGCTCGCCTTTGCTCGACAGGAGGCTGCTAAATGGCGCTCAGAATCTGAATCCAAGGATGCTGTCATTGCCAAGCATACTGCTGAGGTTTCCACAGCCCAGAACGAGAGTACTCAGCTCCAGAAGGTTCTCGCTACTCTTGGTGCCCAGCTTGAGGAGAATGAGCGTATCCGTGAGAATTGGCGCACCAAGTTCATCTCGCTTCAGGAGGACGTATCGATTGCTACTCACCAGATTTCTGAGGAGAATGCTCGCCGGTCGTTGTGTGAGCAGCACACGGCTGCACGCCTGGTGGTTCTCGACGCGAAGCTGCAAGCTGAGGCCCGTACTCGCGAGCGTTTGGAGCGTGAGCTTGAACGTCTCAAGGATATTGAACGTGAGGGTATTCGTGCCGTAAATGACAACAAGCGTCTTGAGGGTCTTCTTGCCGAGATGCGTACCGAAAACCACAAGTTGCTGATGGTTGTCATGAGTGCTCAGCGTGAGGCCCAGGAAAGTGCTGCGTCGGAAGTCACCCGGACTCGTTTGTCCATGCAGACCCAGATTGAGGAGGCCAACAACCAGGTCATCATTGTTCGTGCCGAGCTGGAAGAACACATTGCCGTCCTTCGTGCTGAACTCGACAACGTCCGTATGGACGCCGACTCCTCCAAGGCTAAGTCTGAGATGTTCGCTGAAGAGGACCAGCGCGGTGTTAAGGAAGTCACTAGAAAGTACGAGGGCGTTATTGAGGACCTGCACACTAAGTATAAGCACAAAATTGCTCAGGTTGCAGATGAAGCCCAGTCACAGCAGCAGATGCTCCTTGAACGTCTTAGCCTGTCAACTAGCAAGGCTGAGACTCTGCAAGACCGTGTCATCCATCTTGAGGAGAAGCTCGAAATTGCCAAGCAGGCTGCCGCCGCTGCTGCTCAGCGTGCTTGCTCTGGATCCAACCCCACTCCCGTCGCAGCTCCCGTCAAGAGTCAGCTCCCTGAGAAGATCTCTCCGCAGGCTCTCCGGGAGTCCATCATGGTCCTCCAGGAGCAACTTCTTGACCGCGAGTCTCGCATTGAAGAGTTGGAGGAGGCCGCGAAAAGGAATAATGATGTCGACGCTAAGCTTACCAAGCGTGACGATGAAATTATCTGGCTTCGTGAACTTTTGGCTGTTCGCCATGCTGACCTCCAAGACATTATCAGTGCCCTTGAGGTGCCGGTTTCTGGTAAATTCGACCGTGAAGCTCTCCGTGATGCTGTCATTCGCTTGAAGACCAACCTGCAAATGGAAGAGCAAGAACGTGAGCGTGCCATGAACGGTGGCTCATCGATTGCCCTTCCTCTTCTTACCAAGACTTGGTCTGAAAAGGCTCCCAAGGTTGCCTCGGCTGTTGGCCCTCTGGCTGCTGTTTGGGGAAACTGGCGCAAGGGCCAGAGCAGTTGGATTCCTAGTGTCCCGCCGGTTCCCTCGTCGGTGCAGGCTGCACAAGCTGCTAGACGCCCGACTTTTTTATCGACTAACGCCGCTATTGCCGCGTCTATAGCTGCTTCGGCTGCTGCCGCCGGCCCGCCACCGCCTTCTGCTTCTACCGTGTCTACTTCCGTTGCTACCTCGGCTACCGAATCGGTTCCTACCCCCACTGCTGCTGTTGCACCTACGTCTCTTATGGGCGGACTCATCACCCCGCCGTCTGCGCCACGTCCCGCCTTGCCTCAAGCTACCCGTGTTATCTCTAGCTCGGGTGCTCGCGCGCCGGCGTTCACAGCGCTGTCGGCCTATGCTCCGGCGGATGAGGATGCGCCGCAGATGACGGCGTTTGCTGCTACTGGGCGGAGAATTACTTCGGGTCCTCAGGGACAGATTGTTATGCCGCGGATGAGAGAAAGAGAGGGACCTAGAACTCCTGATATGATGCGGTCGAGTGGGTATGATGATGATGCCCAGGGTGTTTTTGATGAGGATGATTTCTTTGAGGATTAAAGGGAGAGAGAGGGGGAGTGGAGTGTGAAAAGGGGATAATTTGATACCCGGTGTAGTATTTCTTGGTCTGTTTTCCTTTTTTTTTTGATATGCTGCTGTTATCTCATGTTCAATTTAGTCTTTCTTTTTACGTTGTATGTTGGGGTTGTAATGGATGTGGGTTTATTTACATAGACCCCCCGGATGGAGAGTTTTTTTTTTTGAGATTTCCTTTGTCTAATGCTACGTATCAATTGATTTCTGTTCATTTCTACAAGATATTATGTTTATGCTGTTATATCATTGTTGTATTGTAGTTAAACTATGTCTATGAAAATTATAGTTGTTGGTGATAGCCTTGGTGAGGGAGTTAGTCGACGTATCGGATGTTTGTGAAACGTTACTCAGAGTCAAAAAAGGTTTTCTTCCGGTATTTACCAACTTGGATAGAGATTAGAGATAATCCGACAAGTCAATAGGCACTATGGCCGAGTGGTTAAGGCGCACCCCTGCTAAGGGTGTCCGTTCGCGGGCGCGTGTTCGAATCACGTTGGTGTCGGACATTTAATTTTCTTTTTGCACGTTTTACAGGGCCATCATAGGGGTTTTTTTTGTGTCTATTATATATATTTCGAATGAGTAGTATCTATACAGTTCATTATCATCCATCATCTTATTCGTAGGCGTCATGTATTTGAGGATATGTCCATCTTGCTTGGCAGGATATCGTGTTATCTAAAAAGGGGTTCATACTGTGGTAGTTTAGTAGTATGTAGAGATCATAGGAGTGATTTTGCTAGAACGAAACAATATTTTGTTGGATACATAGACTAGTGTAATTCCTCCAGAGTCTTCAGTTATGCGACCATGCATTCAAGAGCTACATGGTAATAGCAATGTATAATGCATGTCGTCGATAGTCCGACATTCTATCTGGTGGCAGCACATTTGGACTGAGAATGAGACCCAGAACCCCCATACTCGTAGTATCGTATCGCATGTGTAGGGAACTAGTAGGCATATTAGGTAAACAATGCCACAAAGATGTGACCATATGAGAGTTGATGCGTGTATCCAGTGACCAATCTCATCTCCATCACAAGAAGACAGAGATTGAATATATGGTCAGGCTGGCTACACTTTACAACCCGTCAATGATCCAGCTGGCATTGCCGCCCATGATGTATATACTAGGGTTCTGTTCCCCGCGCGGAAACGAATCAGTGTTCGCGTCCCGCACGGCTATGTTAGTCATTAATAGCTTGTGTAGCCATGGAGGTTGCTCTCTTTAACACCTACCCCCTGGATAGCGTGGGATGCTGACATATCAAGCTCCTGAATGGTTTTGGTTGATATGTTGGCGCAAGAGCTAGAGTTTGGGAAAATGAGACGGACAGGATGACTCGGTGGCTACATTGTGGCAACAAATACATGTGTAGGTACATTGTAGAACCCGCCACCCAAGACAGTTAATTTCATATAATCTGTAGTGTCAGCTATGCAGATCCCGTTGAGTGATATGTGCCTCGAATTGCGTCAATCATTTTCCGATATTATTGATCATCCACGGAATTCTGCTGACCAGATATCTTTGTCATTATTCTAAAGCGGGGGATTCTATCCATGAACCGATGGCATAATATCCGGCTTGTAGCTTGTCAGACTGATCAACTAGGCTAAACGCCCATGTATTGCTACTCAGTGATATTATCTAGATAGATACAAGTCACGTTGATAAAAAAAAAAAAATTACAGAAAGGCCATGCTGTATGTGGTATACATGAGAGATCAACAAACCAAGTTGATGATGCCACCTTTGATAACCGTAAAGTTGCAATCTGGGCTAGGGTCACGATTTCTTCCCCCTCACCATTGCCTCGCCCCACTTTGCTTACTGAAAGCCATAGCTTCGATATGTCAGAACTTACAAAACTTGGGTATTTTTTGGGTATTTTTGGGTATTTTTTTTGGGTATTTTTTTGGGGGTATTTTTATTATTTTATTAAAAAGATTCTTGCCCCCCCCCCCCCCCCCCTCCTTTCCATGTCACAAGCTGACTAATGATACCAACTTTACTTTTGGTAATAACCTTCCCACAAACGTTGGCTCATTCACACCCCCACTCATTTTTATTTAATCATTTATTAAAAGTCGCACGCCCTGTTTAAAATGCAGTTACCTCCTCACAAAAAAAAAGAAAAGGGAAAGCGCAAATGTCGCAAACAGCGAGCAAGTTTAGCAGGAAGGAGCTTGCTTTGAACAATGCATATCGGAGGTAGCATGGAAGGAGCAAACACTTCGGAATAGAAAACTCATCCTACCTCAAGTCCACCCACGGGGTTAACTTGATCTGTATTTTATCATGCAACTTTGGGAACCCATAGAATACAGCAGAATGTGTAGGAAAAAAGAAAAACAAAGAAAATGACGGGAATGATCTTATACTGGACATAGCAACGCATTATTCAATAGTTAATCCGTAGAAACCGAGGAAGGGGGGAAGAGGGGAAAGTATGGAAAAAAAAAAAAAAAGAATATTCTGTACTTACTAAACTGGGACAACCCCTCTTTACCATTGGCCTTCAAGAATTACGTACGTACCTTCCCTGTCCGAGTCCGACCCTAGTCCAAGAGTTAGTTCCATGCTGCTGTTTGTTCCTGCTTAGTCCGGTCTGAGTAACCAAAAAGTATAGTAATTGCTCTCCCCATTGTATCAAGTACATACATACACATACGTACTCTTGTCACTTCCAAGTAGCGCGTCGTAGGACCCTAGAAGCTCCACTTCCAATTGCGCGAACGACCGGGAACTTGCCAACCATGAGAACTAGTTATAAATACCCAGCTCTCCTGCTCCTCCTAGCTGTACTTGTAGCTGCCGTGTTTCCTTCTCCATTCTACCATCACTTCTCTACCTCAACACATCTTTTATCTTCTCTCTTCGCCGACTCCACATCATCCAAAATGGCTACCAAGGCTACTGCTGACACCCTCATCGGCCTGCTGACCGCTCGCCGCACCTACTACGCCCTCAACAAGACCATCCCCATCTCCCCCGACCGCATCACCGAGATTATCAAGGAGGTCGTCAAGCAGACCCCCACGTCCTTCAACTCGCAGTCCACCCGTGCTGTCATCCTGTATGGCGCCGAGCACGAGAAGCTCTGGGACATTGCCACCGAGGAGCTGAAGAAGGTTGTCCCCGAGGACAGCTGGAAGGCTACTGGTGACAAGCTGGCTGGCTTCCGTGCTGGTGCCGGTTCCGTTTTGTTCTTCAACGACTCCAAGCCCGTCACCGACCTGCAGACCAAGTTTGCCATCTACGCCGACAAGTTCCCCGGCTGGGCTTCGCAGTCCAACGGCATGTCTGTAAGTTGACCCTTTGCTCAAAGCTCCTATCATTACCTCGACGAACCAGAATCCATACCGAACACGAATATCGATTCCAAATACCAGATATCAAGGACAACTATAGAGGACATTGGCGAAATCTTCGTAAACTCCAGTGGCAACACAGAATCTGGCAAAGGGGACTACTATCTTGCGTGCGAGTTGTGCAACGTTTGCCATGAACGTCGTCACCGAAGCATCTCTCCTTACATACTAACCCTGGCCAATTAATTCACATCACTAACCTTTATCCCCCAACAGCAACTCGCCGTCTGGACCGCCCTTGAGGCCGAGGGTCTAGGTGCTAACCTCCAGCACTACAACCCTCTGATTGACGCCAAGGTCGCCGCTGAGTGGAGGATTCCCGAGACCTGGACCCTGGATGCCCAGCTGGTCTTTGGTGGCATCGCCGCTGAGACCTACCCCAAGGACTTTGTTCCCATTGAGGAGCGTGTCAAGGCCTACGGCTCTTAAATGCACTTTTGAGTGTATCGGTCTTTTAAACTAGCCCATCAAGAAACCCAAAAAAAAAAAAAAACACTGAAAATTGCAATTTATAATAATGAACCTGTTTTGTCATCTATTGAGTCGTAGACGGGGTGATGATCATCATGATAGTACATGGCTTGATGAACAAATACATGTCATTGCCCAACTTCCAAAGAAATATTATTTCCAATGTTATTAGATTTGCTTATAAAACGCGCCCCACCCCCTCTTTGGACGATGTGTTGAATATCATCAGAGAACCATCCCCAACTTGTTGAAGTAGATTTTTTCCAAAAAAAAAAGAAAAAAAAGAAAAAAAAATTTTATCAATGTAATATATCCTGTATATGCATTTATTGCAAGTCTGGCCAACATGAGGACAGGACTCTTTTTCTTGTTCCGGTTAATACCGGATCATGGGTATATGTTTTCAAAGGCATAGCTGCCTACCTACATAATCACCTCAAGTGATTCGTAACCACCACATGGAATGCACGCACGTGCATTGTCTCCTCATTTATTTCGTCTCACGTGTGATGTGACCAAGGGCCTGACCCATCTTGATAGTCTGTCCCTTTTCAACCTCCCAGTGCCATTTCTCTCCGTTCTCGCCGTGAACGGGAGCCTCAAAGACAAGAACAACTGTCGAACCAAGCTGGAAACCACCCATTTCCTCACCTCTGCTCAAGGCATGACCACCTAGAACAGGGCTAGCCGACTCGTATGTTGCCTCGGCAAAACCAGAGTACGGCTCACCACGGGAGGCAGCCTCTTCGGCAGCATGATCAGCGGCAGTGTCCGTCGTTAATGAGTTGGTGCGCAGCTCCTTATCAAAGTTGACAATGATAGAACCAACATTGGTGGCGCCGACAGGGACATAACTGAAGAAACCCCAGCGCCAACGACCAAGGAGGACAACACGCTCATTTAGAGTAAAAAGACCGGGAAGAGTACGCTGGAGGTAGGGCGACACACTGTAGAGCTCGCCGGCAAAGTGGCGACGGCGCTCAACAACCCAATTACAAGGCGAGTGGAAGCGGTGGTAATCTCCGGGGGCGAGGTAGATGACGGCGTAGAACAGGGCGGTCTTGCGAGTGTCGGATAATTGCTGGTACCAAGGGCGTTCACCGAGGGCAAGGTCTTCGGCAACCTCTTGCTCGGTGGATTGGGACGCGGGGGTAGACAGATCTGCAGTAGTGGAAGACGCGCGACCGCGAGAACCACCAGACAGGAGCGAAGGCAGGGTGTACGAGATACCGTTCAGACGAGCAAATTCCTCATCACGCTTGACAAATTCTTCGTCGCCTTCACTTCCTGTGAACAAAGAGCCAGCGGTAGAGGAACCAGTGCGACCAGAGACAATACTTGCAGCGGGAGTGTTCTTGCCAAGCAGGGCATCGACAGTATATGTCATACCCTTGACTTGTTCAATATCGTTGCCATCAATCTGGCCATACTGAAGGATGCGGCCATCGGAGGGCGAGATTAGAGCGTCATGGCGAGGATCGAGAGGACGGGAGCCAGGTTTCAAGGTGCGGTAGAAGAAAGAAGCCAGATTAGGATAAGTGTGGAGATCATTTTCAGCGACTTCGTCCAAGCTGCATGCAGGGTAACATGTATTAGCGAAGGAGTTCTCAATAGTTCTCAACAAAAAA
>MKGJ01000359.1:841-25215 GCA_002018255.1 Bretziella fagacearum | reverse complement strand
TCCTACCCACCCTCCTACCCACAGAGAATCTCGCATACTCTTCCTCCTCCCTCTTAGCTGCAAATGCAATACATTCATTTACTAATGGGGGGCCGTGTTGTCCCACCTTGCACCACCGAACCTCTAATAGTCGGGGCGTGCCTGGGTTGGGGGTTCTTGGCAGCAGTTGGTTTACTGGGATCAAAGGCGGTGGACAGTGGGGGGGGTGCAGGAGAGGTGAGGTAAGAGAGGCTTGCTCCACAGACCGGATAATCTATAATGAAGGGCAATATTATAGGAATATTAATAGAGTCAAAAGTATGTAGATACTTTATGTACAGATGGCAATTGTCACGGGCGAGTTTCATACTGTCTCTAACCCCATAATCCCGTAATACGTTTCGATCGCCAATTACTATTTCCTAAACAAGTTAACTCACCTTTTTAACCTATTCTTATAGATAAACTTGAATCAACGGTCCCCTTTTCCCTCGACCCTTTGCCTTTGACGTATTTTATAGCTAACTGCGGTACGCATCTAGCGTCTATTAGCGTCTTGTCAACTCCATCACTTAGGGGGCAGAGTTGGTCTGACGTGGTTGGCAAACGTCAGAATGCATTTCGTTTGTTCGGAATGAGCCACCGGTTGATCTACAAGCAGAAGAGAAAAGGATGTGCAGAATTCTCAGAGAGAAGGGCCATAGTCTTTCATGGTGTCCTTCCCATTCATTCGTAGGTCGTGGGTCTTCGTCGATCACGATGGAGAGATTTGACAGGGCCCTTTAACTCAACTGCACAAGCTGAATCAACCTCAAACGGACTCACGGTTAAGTCAGTCCCTCACAAGCTCAGCACAAGCCACTCATTAGTTGTACCAGGCGTGCCACCAAGAACATATATATATATCTATACAACAACGCCCCAGTCTGGCGTTACAGCGTCAAATCCTATAGCACGCCTCTTATATCCCATCGTCACACCCCATACAACCCTCACTTGCAACACTACTACCTCCTCGCCCTTCCTATTACTATTTCTCCTCTCTTTTTAAAAAAATTTTTAAAAAAAAAACCAGTATATCTCTCTTCTGCCCTTCCTTCTCTGATTCTCTCTCTCTCTCTCTCTCCAACGTCTCGCCCGCTACTTGCCAACCACGGAACCTCCACAGCATCTACACTCTCCTACGCCCCCCCCCACCACAAAGCCCGCTGCCGTCCCACCCACACTTCTCCAGCGCCGTCCCGCCGCCAACCATGCAATTCCCACGCTTCTTTCGCTCCAAAAAGGCAACTCCCGTGGAAACAACCATATCCCCTCTCGTCCCCGAGATCCCCCTCCACATCCACACCCACCACACCGTCTCTCTACCACGCCGCCGCTCCACCACCTCCAACCCACACCCGACAACCACAACTCCAGCAGCCCTCCCCACCCAACACCTCGCTGCCGGAACATCCACACAAATAAACCCCGACCACCACCCCGACAGCAAATTCTCCCGCCCAACCCCCACCGCCCGCGTGCGCTCCCTCGCCCCCACCGTCCTCCGTTGTAACAACTGCGACACCGACCTCTGTCCCACCGACCTCATCATCAGCAATGCCTTCACCGGCAAACATGGCCGCTGCAAGTTCGTTGCCCCGCCCACACATCTGGGCTTGGGCCCCGAGGAGGACCTGACAAATGTTATTCTTGGACGGGCACAGGAGCGGGTTCTCGAGGCGGGTCGGCACAAGGTTGCGGATCTACGGTGTGGGGGGTGCAATACGTACATTGGCTGGCGGTATCTGGACGCTGAAAAGGATGATGTCAAGTATAAAATTGGCAAATACTGCATCGAAGAAGAGCTGACCTACGTGCAGAGGTTCCTTGGAATGGTGCGCGATGACCAAGGAGCACGAGATATTTTTAGATGGAGAGATCGCAATGCGATGGTCTACTAGTCCTACTTTGCGCGATTAACCATCTCTGGTTGATCCATACAAGATTCTCACATTCTTACACAGGAACTTTTACGAGATTCTGAGACAATGAGCTCGCTATTAAAATTAGCTCCGAAGAGCTCAAGATCAATTTTTCTTAGCTTACGGCATCTCCCGCTGGCCTCAAAATTGAGGACCCTTTGATTTATTATCACCACAGCCTATATCCCGGCCTCAATGATGTCATCATTGAACTCTTCTTTTTTTTCATTGTTTTTTTTATTTGTCATTCTTGTCAAAGGTTTTTTTTTTATGTCTGTATTTTCTTTACGTTGATGACTGACTTGTCGGACCTGCACCCACACAAGCCCGTTTTTAATACAGGGTTGAGTAGGGTTAATCATTGGCTTACATTGTCACCTGCAGCCACAAACATTTGTTTCGATTTTACCTTTACCATGAATTAATAAATCACATACACAATATAGTCATCATTCATGTAGCAGTTTTCTGATATCTATATCACATTGTAAAACCAAGGAAGATGTCATCTGCAAAACAACACAAAAGTGGGGGAGGGGGGGGGGGTTTTTTTCTTTTTCTTTTTCTTAAACTTGGGGCTCCTCGGCAACATAGTGCAGGTATGAACCCAACAGCTTAATACCCTCAATGTAGTTGCGCTTGTCAAGCTTCTCGTTGATCGAGTGTGCGCCGTCGGTCGAGCTGCCCATGGGGAGGAGCAAAACGTTCTTGCCAGTGGCCTGTTCAAAAGTCAGGGTAACGGGAATACTATGAGGAAGAGAGAGATTCAATGGTTAGTCCCTGAGGTAGCATAAAATTAAGTGTCAAACATAGATATCAACTTACCTGCCACCCTCACGGGTGAAGTCGGGCTGAACACCCCAAACACGCTCAACAGCCTTGGCGGCAGCCGAGAAGTTCCAGTGCTTGGGCGAAGCAACCCACCAGTTGCCGCAGTGCTGAGGATACACCTTCAAGGTGTTCTTACTCTTGAGCGCGGCGAAGCGCTCCTCAACGTACTTGCACACAAGCTCGTTGGTCTTGTCAATCTCCATGTTGGGAACTGAGCGAATCGAAAACTTGCCGACAACCTTGGCAGGAATGACAGTCTTGGCGCCAGGCGCAGAGAAACCACCCTCGATACCGTGAAGAGACAGCGAAGGGTATCTCCAGCGGGCCATCAAAGTAGGCTTCTTGGTGTCGTGAATAGTGGTCTTGCTACCCAAGGACTCAAAGATGTTGTCCATGGTGAAAGCAATGTTGTCGTAGAGCGCATCCTCCTCGGCAGTGATGGGAGCAACCTGTTCCATGATGCCAGGAATCTGAATCTTTCCGTCAACATTGACCAGCTGGGCCATTACCTTGACCAGGTCAGTCATGGGCTCCTGGGCGGTACCACCAAAGACACCGCTGTGGAGATCAGCACCAGGACCGGAAACCTCGATAGAATAGTAGTTGCAACCACGGAGACCGTAGGTCAGGCACGGCTTCTCCGTGCCGAGCCAGTAGTTGTCAGAAATGCAGACGGCATCAGCATCCTTGAACCACTTGTCAGCCTCAGCAACAATGAGGTCATCCAGACCCTCCGAACCGTACTCCTCCATACCCTCGAAGCACATGAGCAGATTAACAGGGAAGTCGATACCGGCCTTTTGGTGAGCCTCAATGGCGTTGAGCCAGCCCAGGACAGGACCCTTGTCGTCAGTAGCACCACGGCCAAACATGCGACCCTTGTCGTCAACAGTCAGTTCAAAGGGCTCGGTAGCCCAGCCGTCACTCTTCTCAGCAGGCTGAACATCGTAGTGACCGTAAACCAAAATGGTACGCTTGTTCTTGTCGTTGCCGTAACGGCCCAAAACGCAGGGGGGAAGGTGCAGGCCGGGGTGACCGGGTTGCTCGCCGAGATCACGAAACTCGACGGTGGCGCCAAGAGCCTTCAGCTCATCAGCAAGAAAGTGACCCATGCGAACGACATCAGGACGGCGGGCCTCCTCGGCCGAGATTGAGGGAATGGCGACAGCCTTACGCAGACGCTCAATAAAGTGGTCGGCAGAGTCATCGACCTGCTTGAAGAATCCGTTCAGCTGAGGAGCCATGGTGAGCTTACGGGCTTGGTGTTGGCGAATGGATTCGGTAAAGTAAGAGCGCGTGGATGAAAACGTCACAATGGTCGGATTTGAGACGGGTGGCAAAGGAATTAGAGTGGTGGATGGGGAATTAGAACGATGGAAACGAGAAGATGGTTGAAGAGAAATGGAAGAGAAAGAGCGTCGGCAGCGAGATATATAGTTTGTGGTGCGGGCGCAGCCTAGACCTCGCAACCGCGGCATCTTGGAAAGAAGAAAGGTGCGGGGCATAGCGACTCGTGCACTTGCTATGTTGCGCTTACTCGAGCAGTTCCTTGCTGAAAATGGAGGGTGGATGTAGCTTAATTGGCCTTGTAGACTTGTGTTTCTGCCCCTTTGAACCCCAACTTGGTTAGAATTAATGCCCTGTTTTCTCAACCACTGAACACATTGTTTCTCAGGGCTCAAGTCTGCCCGTGATGTGTAGGCTTTTTCCCTCCAAAAATACACCGTAGCAATGGATGCGGGCAACAACTGGCGTCCTCTAATTGATCATCGTCTACTTCAGGTCAAGTCGGATCGTCAAGATAGCGAATGGGCGCATAGGAGAAAAAAACAAGCTGTAAGCAGGTGCAATACCCTGGAAACCCGGATAATTCACTGGGAGAACGCCCTAATTGCACCTACTAGCAAAAGGTCCCAGCCAGCTTCTATGTGGGATTTTGCGTTGTGCCTATAGAGCGGGCTGGTGGGGCCGTATCATGTACATTTTCCCTGAATGTCCACATCACAAGGTGCGCCAGAAAGGAACTTTTACAGCTTGTCCTGATATAGACGAACAGTTTAAGTAAAGAAATCTCGACGAGGGCTGCTGCTGCTCAAAAAATTGTTTATAGTCGATAAATCCATATCCTCAAGCAAGATATCACGGCATTTTATGATTTTACTAGTTTAAAAACAACCCATGACATATTAACTGTGGATTGCTAGCTTTACATTAGGGTTTATAATGGCATAGCACGTGACAATCTATACTAGTCACGTGCATAGGCACGGGGGGGGGGGGGGGGGGGGTAAAAAACGCGTAGCGGCCCACTTTAATCCGCCCGCTATAGAGAACTTGTGTTTGACGAACCCCCCAGTCCCTCATCGTTTCTCTCATGCGACACACTACGGCTTTGGAATTTCTTCTCCTTTACAAATTCCATATCTGCTCCACGTTTTATGGAAGAACAACGCAGAACCGACATTTGACGACCTCACGACATTGCTCTTTTCCATCGACATCGACACTATACTATCGCCAACAGCTCCGATCGACCATATTCTACTGACATTTCGACTTTTTTTTTTTGTGCGCGCGACCTGCTGCATCTGTTGTTGGCTCGTAATTCACAGATTCTCCATAACAAGACCTGTGCTTTAGTGATAGCTTCGTTTTTGTTCAAGGCTGTCGCGTCGCATCGAGATTGTCCTTTTTGTGTCTAGTTTCCTATTATCGCCGCGAAAAAAAAAAAAAGAAACTTTGCAATACATTATTTCATTATCGTTCATCATTGAATACCCATAACCCATTCACAGCTGTTGTACTTTGAGGGGGAAGTTATTGTTTTTATCGGGCCTGTTCACGAATTGAGCTTAAGCTAGTTATTTTCTGGGACTCGTTGCTTTGGTGATTCATCGGGCGATTGATTCAAGTTCAATTCACACAACTGGTTTTTTTTATTATCTATATTTCGCGTTTCCACAAAACGTCTAGCTGGAGTTTATCCACCGGACTACCTGGGAATATATATCTTCATCGAGGAGTGTCACGCAAGAGGAATCAGAGGAAGAGAAAGCAACAAAAAAAGAGAAAGCATCATTCATTTATTAAAAATCATTCTGTTGGACTATACAAGCTTTTCTAACGGTGTTCCCCTTGTTCCCCAATCACATTACCCAGATCACAAGACGATCTTTCATACACCCCACGTTCTCACGTGTTTCTTTTTTCTTTTTCTTCAAATTCAATTCATCAATCTACATCACATTACAATCATCCATCATGTCTTCCTCTGTCTTCTTCAAGTTCAAGTCGCAGAAGGAGCCGACCCGTGTAGAGTTTGACGGTACTGGTATCAGCGTCTTCGAGCTCAAGCGTGAGATTATTACTAAGAGCGGCCTTGGTGACGGAACTGACTTTGACCTCGCAATCTATACAGACGATGGTGCTGAAGGTAAGCCTTTTTTTCAATTCATGTCGAACTGGGATAACATATCTTTTTGTATGCCATGTTCGTATGTAGAGTACTTTCACTAACGTGTAACCTGAAAAGAATACGACGATGATACTACAATCATTCCTCGTTCTACCACCGTAGTGGCCCGTCGTCTGCCTCCGATTCGTCCTGGTGCCGGTCGAGCTGCTCGATACATCTCTGGCAAGATGCCTGTCAATGCTCGTTTCCGCAAGGATGCCCAGAAGCCTGGTGCCCCTGTGAAGTCGGCCCCCGGCTCCGCGCCCGCTCCCGTCATGGAGATCAACGACAACATGACTGAAGAGGAGAAGATGCAGGCCATGTTTGCTGCTCAGTCAGCTCAGTGGTCTGTTCAGAAAGAGGAGATGGCTCAGTAAGTCTTTATCATGATTATTCAACTAATTTTACGTCACTGACACTTTGGTACAGCCAACAACCCGTTTACGTTAAGCCCACCAACAAGCGTACGGCTAATGTTCCGGACCATGAACCCCCAAATGGATATGTTTGCTATCGCTGTAGCGAGAAGGGCCACTGGATTCAACAGTGCCCCACCAACGATGACCCCGAGTTTGATAACCGTCCTCGTGTAAAGCGTACGACTGGTATCCCTCGGTCTTTTCTTACTACTGTTGATAAATCTGTGGCATTGGCCAAGACTGGAGATGATGAAGAGGGCAAGCGGCCTGCGGGTGTCATGGTGAATGCTGATGGAGATTATGTTATTGCTCGTCCTGACAAGGCGTCTTGGGAACGATTCCAAGCCAAGGCCAAGACCTCTGCGGAGGCATCTAAGCTTGAGACTTCGGGTAATAAGGCCTTACAAGAGCGTGGTCTTGAGTGTGATATCGACAAAAAGATGTTTGTTGAACCTACACAGACCCCGTGTTGTGGCAAGATCTTCTGTAATGACTGTATCACCAATGCCTTGATGTTCAGCGACTTTGTTTGCCCTGCCTGCCACTCAGATAATGTTCTCATTGATGACCTTAAGCCTGACGAAGAGACTAATGTTAAGATCAAGGAGTACTTGGAAATGCGTGCTCGCGAGCCTTCGGCTACCCCGGATTCGCCAATTGTTGAAACCCCGGCAAACACCAACAAGCCGGAAGAGACTGTTACTGCTGAGGGCACTCCCCCACCTGAGGTTGCTTCTAAAGCGCCCTCACCTACACCTACTGCTAGCAATGACAGCCACAGTGCTAACGGCACACCAACTCCTGAATCCGCTACTGGTGTAGTTTCTACCTTGGCCCTTAGTGTTACGTCGACCGGCTCTAACGAGTCTAACAAGCGGAAGCGTCCGGCCGATGAGCTCCAGGAGAACCCCCGTATTCCCAAGGCGCCGCGTGCTATGCAGATGCAACAACAGCGTCAGGCCATGAATAACATGAACAGCATGAATAACATGAACAGCATGAACAACATGAATAACAACATGTTCCCAATGGGCATGCCGATGATGCCTCCGTTCATGATGCCCAATGGAATGCCGATGCCCCCCAACATGATGGGCATGATGGGTATGCCGATGCCTATGATGAACGGTATGGGTATGGGAGGCGGCCCCATGGGTAACACCCATAACATGGGCGGCAACAACAACAACAACAACAACAACAACAACAACAACGGCTTCAATGTTGGACATGGCGGACACAACAACTGGAACAACAACCGTGGTTTCAACAACTTTAACAACCGGAACAATGGCAACTGGAACAACAACTACCGTCACAACCATGTCAATAGAAATGGAAACATGAACAACGGCATGAACGGCAACATGAATGGCATGGGAATGAATGGCATGACAATGCCGATGAACATGAACATGAACATGAACATGAACGGTATGCAAGGACCCGGCACGATGACAGGCGAGGAAGACGCCTACTTCCGCAAGCCCGTCAACCCCAACCGCCATCAAAATCGCGGCCGCCGTATCCGCCCCAGCGACTACCGGGAGCTGTAATCAAGACACTATTCTTCCTTTGTCGAGTCACAGGAGAGTCCATTCTATCTTGGATTTTTCTCTGCATTTCGTGGCGTCACGGCACGAGGATGACTGCAGCTGCGGTGTATTTTACGAGTGGTGGCTGTGGGTTGTCTGCGTGTGGCGGGTTGCGGGTTGCGCTGTATCATCATTTGACGTGTCTGGTCTAAATCATCTGGATGACTTTATCCAGTGAGAGGCGGGTTTTTCGTCTTTTCCATTTTGTGTTTCGGTTGGCGTTTTAAGTGTTATTTTTCTTTTTCACGTTTTGTATCTGGTGTTTATCACTTACAACTAACTCTTTTAATAAGCATATCATACCACGAAAGCCAATTATTTTCTGGCGATTTTCTTCTCTTCAAGTTTTATTTTTTCTTCTTTTTCTTCTATCTTTTGTTCATACCTTTCTTTGAGGGGGGGGACTCGTGGCCTTTTCTTTTTCTCTTTTTTTTTTTTTTTGGTTATCTGCAGTTGGCAGATTTGATATATTCGTTCTTACGAACAACAACGAGTTTATTACTTTTTTTGGTGTTTGGCGTTGGTCTTTGTTTATAGATGCATTCTTTTTCATGTCATGAAAATAAATAAATTTCTTCAAATTCAATATAATCTTCGTCTCTTGTGGTCTAAAGCTCTTCTCGTGTCGTGAAATATCCGTCATTAATGGTTTCGTTGTAATTATTATTCTATCATTGGTATTAACGCCGTATAGTTTAGTCCTCCTCGGGAGGAACAAAAGGGTGAATCAACATGTCGCTAAATTTCTCTAGTCTCTCCTTGCCACGAACCTCCTCAACCAGCAGAGGCATCTTCACCACGTTAAAGTCCTCGTACAACTCCTTGATCTCGTTCAGGTACTTCTTCTGCATACGTCTCCGCGCCGTGCACTGATCGCAGCCACTTCCCTTCTTGGGGAACAACAGCTGATTAACGACAATGCAATGCGAGTCAATGTTATAGGTAGTAAGCTCCTGAATCATGCGCTCCGTCTCATACAGCGACAGGAACTCGGCAATGCAGACACAGACAAAGGTGGTCAGGTTCTCATCCTTGAACTGACTGTTGACTTCGCTAATAGTCGCACGCAGGGTCTCAAGCTTCTCAGTCATCTCGGTGAGAGACTGGCCGTTGGGGAGTTGGCCGCCCGCGCCGAGGAATCCGTTGAGGAGGGGTCCGTATTGGGAGGAGAGCTGGGAGATCTTGGCGAGGGCTTTCTCGAGGACGGATGGGAATTGGAGGAAGCGGAGGGTGTGGCCAGTGGGGGCGGTGTCGAAGACGATGGTTTCGTAGGAGAGGGACTTGACCTGCTTGAGGACTTCGGCAAAGGACATGGCCTCATCGATACCAGGGATCTATTGATTGAGAGAGAGAGAGAGAGAGAGAGAGAGAGATAAAGGTCAGTTGAAGAATCTAAAGTCGTGTCATGTCATAAGATGGCGGTAACGTACAGCATAGGCAAGATCCTGAACCATGCTACCCATACCACCCATATCCGCCTCCTCGCCTTGGCTAGCCAGGAGATCCTGCATGCTGCCATTAGGATCAATCTCCATGGCGCTCAGGTTATCGAAACCATCAATGAGACGCGCCTCCTTGCCAAATTTCTGGTTGAAGGCATCGGAGAGGTTGTGGGCGGGGTCGGTGGAGATGAGCAGGACGGAACGGCGGACCTTGGCCAATTGGATGGCCAAGGAGCAAGAGGTGGTGGTCTTGCCGACACCACCTTTACCACCGACGAAGATCCAGCGGAGGGAGCGCTGGTCGAGGATGGACTGGAGGGTGGGCTCCATGGCGTCGTCGGCGTCGACGACGGCGGTCGACATTGTGATGATACGAGTTGAGGGCTGAGGACTCTGGGATGATGGGAGAGGTGAGAGCATAAAAAAGAAGAATCCTTGATGAAAAGATTATGTGGTCGCGAGGGGGGATATACTCAGATTCGTTGGGCGTGTCGGAGATGTTAAGACGTTGGGTGGTCAGCCGTGGCAGTTGGTTTTGAGTGGGGGTGCGTTTTGGGAAACCAGGTGCATTTTCTGGGCGGTGATTGGCTGCGTTTGTAAGAGCAACAACTAGAGCGTTCGAGTGCGTTCCATGTTATTTATATGAATAGGAGAAGCGTCAGATAGACATTGGCAAAGGGGAGCTTTTCCCCAACTGCAGTGAACGGTATATTTTGGTGATGCGTATATTTTGTATTTTAATAAGAATATATCTATTGATCTATACAGGTTGTCTATACTCATCAAGTTCTTTGACATTCATTGATTCGGATTTCATATAACCCTTGTAGTCTCTAAACCCTAGCATACCGTTAAGCTATTTTGCCCCGCGTTTGAATATACCAATCAACGTTTTAACAATGAAATCAATGAAAAAATTGGAAAGAGCGAGATAAGATCTAGCAAATCTTTTTTTGGAAGTTACTGTAGCACTTGTCTTCAAGTGAGCTTAGTTTTTATATTTTGGGGTAACTGCTATTTACAAAAGTTTTGGTTCCTTCTCTCCCTCATCAATTGAGCCTTCCTAAGCCCCAAATTATGGTGTATTTTTTGTCGGCACTTGGGTGACTCAGAACGAGAACCAACTAGCCAACCAACTAGACTTGTGCACTAAAGATCGACAACCTTGTGGACATGCAGATGCGCATTGCTATAGCAAGGACGCCATATCTGTACAGAACTATCACGACATCTTCCGCTACTTACAAATTTAGCGACCGCTTGTGTCGAAGCAGTGTCTCTCGCTTCCCCACTCTATCACCGCTGAATCCGGCCTCCCCTCGACTATCTGCCTCCGTCTCCGTTCCGTACCTGACTTTTGTGAATATGGCTTCGTCCACCGCGCGCCAGCAGCCGCCGTGGACCCCTCCCAAGCCTTTGGCTGCGGACATCAAGCTGCCAGAGCTCAAGGTGCTTAACAGTTTGACTCGCAAGAAGGAGGACTTTATTCCTATTGACCGTAGTGGCAAGGCCGTCACTTGGTACACTTGCGGTCCTACCGTCTACGATGACGCCCACTGTATGAAGTCCAAAAGCCCAATCCTTGATCTACATTTGGCGCCATAGTCACCGGTGTTGATGTGTGATGCTGACCTTTGCTAGTGGGACATGCGCGCAACTATGTCTCGACCGATATCATTCGGCGCATCATGAAGGATTACTTCAACTTCAACGTTCAGTTCGTGATGAACATTACTGACGTTGATGACGTAAGTCCTTGTCTGTCATGTTGCCGTTGCATTATTACCACATGTATCAAGATCATGAACCAACTAACTTGGGACCCCCCTCCTTCAAACTTCAGAAAATTATCCTTCGCGGCCGTCAGCAGCACCTTCTCAACAACCTCAAGGCGAAACATGGGACGATCGACGACGAAGTCAAGGCCATGACCAAGACTGCCTTTGAGAAATACATTCAGAAGAACCTTCCCCTCCTTCCCGCCGACGTCACTCCCGAGACCTACGATGCTCAGGTTGCTACCGCCTATAAACGCGTGCTTGACGACAAAGCCCTCGAGTCCGACACCGATGCCCCCGGTGACAGAGAGGCCAAGATTAAGATGCACATCAAGACCGTGGCTACGGCTGCTGAGGCTCTCCGGTCAGTGTCTTCGACTAACGAAACCGCCATTTTCTACAACAAGGCCGACAGTGTCCTGTTGCCCTACCTCGACTCTTTACACGGTTCCAAGATTGACACCAACGACCACACCATCTTCACCAAACTTACCCAAAAGTACGAGGAGCGCTTCTTTGAGGACTTGGCTTCCCTCAACGTCTTGTATCCTGACGTCTTGACCCGTGTCACTGAGTACGTCCCGCACATTGTCAAGTTCACTGAGCGTATCGTTCAGAACGGTTACGGTTACGCCACCCCCGACGGCTCTGTCTACTTCGATATCGAGGCCTATGAGCAGGACGGTCACCACTACGCTTGCTTGGAGCCCTGGAACAGAAATGACAAGAACCTTTTGGCTGATGGCGAAGGCGCGTTGTCGAGTAAGACTACCGTCAAACGCAACGATAGTGATTTCGCTCTGTGGAAGACTAGCAAAGCTGGTGAGCCTTCGTGGCCTTCACCGTGGGGTCCCGGTCGTCCCGGCTGGCACATTGAGTGTTCGGTGATGGCATCTGAGATTCTGGGTGAGGCCATGGACTTCCACTCTGGTGGTGTTGATTTGCGTTTTCCTCATCACGACAATGAGCTGGCACAGTCTACCGCCTACTGGACCAAGGAGCATCCAAACACCCAATGGACAAACTACTTTCTTCACACTGGTCACCTCAGCATTCAGGGTATGAAGATGAGCAAGAGTCTGAAGAATTTCACTACGATTCGTGAGGCTTTGGACCGTGAGGAGTGGACTCAGCGTTCTCTGCGTGTGTGCTTCCTGATGGGTACCTGGCAAGATGGCATTGAGATTACTGATGAACTCATGAAAAGCACTGTCTCATGGGAGGACAAGTTGAACAACTTCTTCCTCAAAGCCCTTGATGCGGAGAGAAATCCCAAGACCATTGAGAACGCATTTGCTACCATTGGTAGCACCGAGGCCGATGCTCAACTCCTTGCTGCTCTGGAAAAGGCCAAGACCGACCTCCATGCCGCTCTGTGCGACTCGTTCAACACACCTGTTGCTATGCGTGTGGTCTCTGACCTGGTGTCTGAGTTCAATACTGCCAAGTGTCCCTCGGTTGATACCACCCTTGAGATCGCCCGTTGGGCTACACGTATTGTGACAATCTTTGGTCTGGATGCCCAAAACGATCTCAGCGATCCCAAGCGTGTTGGCTGGTCCGGCATCGACATCCCCAACGAGGCTCGCAACTTTGTCTACCCTGCCGCCGAGCTCCGTGATGAAGTCCGTCTGGCAGCTCGCTCGGGTACTCTTGACTACTCGGCCATTACCGGTCTTGTAGACGCCGTTTCGACCCCGGCGGCTGTCACTGAGGAGAAGAAGTATGAGGCAGTTCTCTCACAATTCAAAACCGACGTCAAAAAGCTTGCCGATGAGAAGGCAACCGCCAAGGATCTCTTGGCATTGTGCGATCAGCTCCGTGACACCCACCTTTGGAACCTTGGCATCTACTTGGAGGACCGCGATGCCCCTCTGAAGGCAATGGTCCGGCCAGTTGATAAAGGCCTTGCGGCCGCGCGGGCTGAAAGAGAGTCGATTGCGGTCGCAAAGGCAGCGGCAAAGGCGAAGCGGGAGGCGGAAGCGGCAGAGAAGGCGATGGCGTTGGAGGAGAAGAGTAAGGTGAGTCATTTGGAGATGTTCAAGACTGCGGAGTACAAGGAATGGGATGTCGAGGGTTTGCCGACGAAGGATGCAAAGGGGGAGGAGATCCCGAAGTCGAAGAAGAAGAAGTTGATGAAGGAGTGGGAGAAGCAAAAGAAGTTGCACGAGGAGTGGTTGGCGAAGCAGAAGTAGGGGAGGAATCAAATGGATACTGGTATAGATGATGGTATTGGTGGATATGAAATGTATACAGATAATAAATATATGTTTGAATTTGATGAGTGAATGAGAAGGCTGTGTGTTCAGTGTTAAGTTATCAGCAATATATAGCTATGGCCGGTCCCAGGCTTGACAGACACTGCTGAGTCATACAGTAAGATATCAATCAAGGGGACATGGTCTAGTGGTATGACGGATCCTTAGCATCATTGAAGCTTCTGGCTTTACGGTTTGGATCAGGTCCAGGGTTCGATTCCCCGTGTCTCCATTTTTGACTCTTTTTATGTATCTTTGAGGCAAAAAAAAAAACCATGTATGAGTTGAGAGGGGAGGATCATATCACAAGTATCAACATTCTGTTGCATGTTTGCCTTACTTTTTGGAATTATAGGCAGGTAGTCTGCTGTGTTACTAGTAGTGATAGTGATTATGATGGCTATAAATATGTGAAGTTGCAGGTCTTCTTTGTCTATTTCACATTATCTGTCTTTTTTTTCAAATTTTTTTTTTCTGTTATTGACTAGATAGTGATATTGAGGCCCTGTTTGGTGATATTCTATAGTTTTTACTTTGTCGTCATATCTTGCGCCTGCCCACCTACATCAAGAATCAACTCCCCCCCCCCAGCTACTTGTATCAATCCTAATATTGGAACCTCAAAAGCGTTCTTTTTTGTTTGTTTTACTTGTCAAACTATCTCGCAATGTGCTCTAGCAGCTCACGATAACAGTCAAACGCCACGAATCTCGAGCCCAAGGACCAAAGTCTACCACTGGACAGATCACTGACTGGCCTAGTGGATTCTGGGACATGGCTTCGATACCACTGTTTGATTCTGTGCAAATTTTTAAAAAAGATGGACTGGAATTTCAAAACAACTATGCCATAAGAGAAGTAAGTTGATGTTGAGTGTCAGTTGGACAAATGATGACATGGTTCCACATTTTCTGTGTCAGCTCTGGTGTCACAAAACAATCAGATTTGGACCCGCAATAGTGGTGTATTTTAGGTGCGGTTATTCGCAGGGGGAGGCATCTACAAACGGCAGGAAGACTGAGCTTCAGATTATGAGCTTTAGACTACGACCATTGCCAATATGTCACGACGTCCAGTGAAGGGAGAATACATTGAAACGGTAAAGTTTTGCCTTTCTTAGATCAAGAATATGACAACTATACTATTGATCATGTACTAATGTATTAATGTAGGACACCGGCAACAAGGTGGCTCGTAAGGCCACGCTGGTCGGCACCCAGAACATTATGTTGGGCGGAAAAACTGTCATCCAGCCTGAAGTCATGATCCGTGGTGATCTTGCCCGTTATCATCCAAATGCCATCCCTCAAGGCCAGGGTCAGTCTCAAGTCAACAACACTGCTATCGCCATCGGTCGATACTGCTTCCTGAGCCGTGGGTGTCTACTGCGGCCGCCAGGGCGTTTGAATAAAGGGTACGTTAACACAGGGGGGGGGGGGGGGCATGTTGTTGAACTGTTCACATCCTGTATTCATGAGTCTCTTCTAATTTGCGTCAATATTTCATTTCTTTGGGTATAGAGTATTTAGTTACGTTCCCCTTCGGTTGGGCGACCACGTCTTTATTGGCCACAGCAGCGTAATCGAGGCAGCAGTCGTGGGTAGCCATGTGTACATTGGCAGTAATGTTGTCATTGGTTCATTAGCTATCATCAAGGACTACGTCAAGATTCTGGATGGCACGGTGATTCCACCACACATGGTCATCTCCAGCTTCAGCATCGTGGCAGGGCAACCGGCGCGTGTGGTGGGAGAGATTCCCGAGGGAAGCTACGATGAGTTTGAGTTGCGAGATCTGTACAAGACAGTGGGAAATGCACCGTCTGCACATTAGACAGTTTATGGATTTCGATTCTAGTTTGATGAATTCACGATGCCCTTTTGTACATACAGTATCATGTTTACGAGATCTTGCGCGTAAAGACTGCATTGGGGTATGATGTCACCAGTAGGGTTAGTATATATGCCGAATATCTCCCGACAAACCCCCATTTAGACTAATAATAGAAGGAACCAGAGTCTAGAGCAACATTCCGATAAAAAAACGAATGCCAAAGATTGAACGTAGCAGCGGAAGAGCGGAAGACGGCAAGATGTTGCCGGTCACCGACATGAAATGATTTATACGATATCGGATGTATTTCGTAGAATCCGAGGAATGAACTGCACTAGGACTTTCATCGTTGTTGCGTATCTCAATAGGTGTGTGCAGTTGGTTGGGCCTTTACGGCGGAAATGCGGCTGGGCTGTGATGGCTGCAGCATACATTATATGTCTGATGAGTTGTAAAGGTCGGGCAGATCCTTCGTTTTACCTAAAGATATCCATTGCCAATTGTCAATTTGCCACTGACGCTTTGTCGCTACAAGCCATCACAGCTTCTGCTCTGATCTCAGAGGGCGGACAAGAAAAGTAAATAAAAGAAAAAAAAGAAAAAAAAAAGAAACAAAAAGAGGCCCCGCTTCTTTCTCAGTGCGTTCCTTCCCTCTGACGTCTTCACCCACGTTTTTACAACTTCTCCACTCTTAATGCTCCCCTTGTCTAGCGTCTTTTGGGCAATTGCTCAACTTTTTCCCTTGTGTATTAACCTGCGTCACAGCAGACTTGCAAGACTGCGAGCGACAAGTGAACAGAAGCACCTGTGACCGGGCACTAAGACCTATCCACTTTCGTTTTTTCTTTTTCTTTTTATGCGCCGGATTTGGCGCATTTTTGGTTCCTTCCTCCTTCCCTCTGATGCTGGATTTAGCACGGATCCACCATCAACTTGAAAGAAAGTGCCGTGACTGCCGCTTGGAAAAATAAATGAATCCGGGTAACTATGACCTTTGATGTTTCTGGGGAGGCAATTACCTTGTTTCTTTATGTACTCTCCTTTTTTCTCTTCTTTTTTTTTCTTTTTTTTTCTTTTCTTTCTTTCTTCCGTTTCCAGCCGAGTGCAAGTTTTATGAACAAAAAAAAAAGCATTCACAATATTTTGTCGATTATTTTGTGCGAGGCTGAAATTATTCTCATCCTTTGTTTTGGAAAATTGCTTCATTTTTTTAATTTTTTTAATTTTTTTAATTTTTTTAATTTTTTTAATTTTTTTTTATTTGTCGCTCAATTGTCCTGGTAAACCAACCATATATATATGGTCAGGTACCGCCTCTCGTCAAAGTATATAGTGGGAAGACTCTATTAATCCATCCTATTTAATCTCTTTTCTCTCTCTCTTCCGCCATTTCGCCCAGTGTGGTTGGGTATTTATCCACACCTTATGAATCCGACGCTCAAGATACTGTAACAACTTGTCTCGACAGTCGAAAGTCGAAAGTCGAAAGTCGAAAAAAAAAACTTCAGTTACTCGAATCGCCGTCATGAAGCTGCGAAACATCCCCATAAACCGTTTCCGCTATCTCATCTTCTTCACCATCCTCTTCTTCTCGGCATCTCTCGGCACATATCTACTCCCCCGAATTCTCAACCCCGTACCCCCTAGTGGCGACAAGCGCCGCGAAGACAAGAAATGGGTGGCTTCATCACATTACTGGCTTGACCGACAAGCCTGTCGGTGGTTGAGTCTGTGTGGTCTCCAGCACTTGCGGGTTGACCCGCCTGCCGGGAAGCCCATCACCACCATCCCGACTTACCATCGGATCAGTCTTGAACTGCGCGAACTTGCCTCGGAGATCTCTGACCAAGTTGACGAATTCTACAATCTTGAAGACCCGATACAATTCGACGACGAAGATGGTGACGAGGGAAGCCCACATGCTCGTTACCGCGACTGGCAGCTAGCGCGTAAGCCGTCTTTGCCTCGCCCTAAGCCTACCGATGAAGCCCCTCCGAATGCTACTGTTCTCCGAGACATTCCGCAGTACGTCCTGGATCATGCGCCGTTGGTCCACCTTTGCAGCAAAGAGCATTTTTGGCCGAGTGATGTCGCAGAACATGTGAAGCACATGGGTGTAGCCGTTGATAACCACAATGATGGCATGAAGACCATCATCCCGCCTGAGTCTTTGAGCCTTGATTCCCTTAGCCAGCTTAACAACCTTTCCGACACCAACATGGTTTTTCTAGTCAGCCAAGACGACGTCGAAAGCCGTCCCGCATGGCTTTTTCACAAGAATGGTCGCCCTCACGGGTGGGCTGACCACGACGATGACGATTCCGACCCGAACCACGATGATCCTGGTGCCGGAAAGCCTGACCCGAGACGTCATCCTGAACTTCCTAATGACGAACAATACCTCCAAGAAGGAACGATCTGGTATGACGTCAAACCGAATCAGCCGTTGAACCGCATCACAGACCCTCGCCGCCTACAGGCCCACCTCCAGCAGCGCTCCAAGATGATCCGTGATGACCAGATGCCCATTGCTGACGACCCTGAAGCTGGAAAGCCTGACCAAGATGGTCGTTCTACTGCCCCCGCCACCCTCGTTGTTGTCGACAAGGGCAACGGTATAGTAGATGCCTTTTGGTTCTTCTTCTACAGCTACAATCTTGGACAAACCGTTCTCAACATTCGCTTTGGCAATCACGTCGGCGACTGGGAGCATGCTCTTGTCCGCTTTGAAAATGGTGAGCCTCGTGGTGTTTTCTTTAGCGAACATGAGGGTGGCCAAGCCTACGCCTGGGGTGCCGTCGAGAAGCGCGGCAACCGTCCTGTTCTCTATAGCGCCGTCGGCAGCCACGCCATGTACGCCATGCCCGGTCTCCAGCCTTATATTCTCCCCTTCAACATGTTAAAGGACGTCACCGACCGTGGCCCTCTTTGGGACCCCGCAAAGAATAGCCGTATGTACTGGTACTCGTATGACCGCCCTGAACCCGAGAATTCAATGGTCAACCCCGATTGCCTTGAACCTGCAGCACAGAATCCAGAGGCGCCGGTAGATTGGTTTTTTTACACGGGAGCTTGGGGTGATCGGTTGTACCCGTTGGCGGATGATCGGCAGTGGCGGTTGTTTGGTCAGTATCATTATGTGAATGGGCCGACGGGGCCAATTTGGAAGAATTTGGATCGGGAGAAGATGTGCCAGACTAAGAGATGTACAGTTGCGCATAGTTTGGAGCCTGGGAGGACGTGGTATGGTTGAGTGAGTTTGTGGTTGGCATGGTTGGCGCAGGGGGGGTTTTTTTTTTTCTTTTTTTCTCTTCTTTTCCTGTTTTCTTTTGGTTTTCCATGATTTTATCTGTTTACGACTCTTTTACCTAACCCTTTTTTTTTTTTCTATACATGTCCGACTCAGATTTGTTTTATTTTGTTTTCTTCTCTTCATTATCTGCCAATGGGTTCTCCGCGGCTTGATACTCTCAGTATCGTCTGTTATCTCTTATAACATAGTTGTTAATAGCATACATAGGACAAAAATATATCTATATCTATATATATATATATATAGATAGATATGTATGATAATCACAAGGGAAACATTGGAGTGAAGAACATGGTCGTAATCATATTTATGTGCTTAGGGTGTATATACAGATTATGCTTCCATTATCGTTACTACATACATTCACTGCACACAATGAATGCGAAATCCAAACGTCGTCATCGATATAACAGGAAAGAAAACGCTAAACTGCCACCAAAGAAAACCATGAGATGCAGTAGAAAAAAAAAAACAATACAACAATGCCATGGAGGTTAAAGAGAACAAACAACATGATTGGGAGAGAAAGAAAAAGAAAAAGATCGTGAGAAGAAGGTCCGAGCAGTGTACTGTGTATATCCACTTCTAGACAAAGAAATGATCCCGGCCGTAATATTAAGGAAGAAAAAAAAAAAAAAAGAAGAAAAAAAGAAGAAAAGGAAAAGAAAAGGAGATGGATGGGATAAGGAAAGAGTTTAAAGAGAGAAGAAAGGAATGCGGCGGTTCAAGAGGTTGATTTGTCATGTGACGATGATTGATAGAGGAGGAAGAGGAGAGTAAGTTGGTTCTAAAAAGGAGACAAGAAAACCTCCAGATGGGGGGGGCCCGGTGTGATTATCTTCTATCAAGAGATATCAGCCAAGGCAGGGGGTAAAAACATGACTTAGGCAATCATATCCTCATCTTCATGGATATTGAAATCTCCGTTTCCGGGATGCGTCGATGGATATTCCGACGGCTGACTACTACTTTCGCTTTCCCGCCCTCTCGAGTTCCTCGAAGTTGAGCGTGACCCCGTCTCGGGATCAATATTCTCCGAATCCGACATTTGGTCTTCGATACCCGGCCACGGCTCATCCTGCATATGATGCCACGAATTCGGGCTTATCTCCCCCCGGTCATTTAGCTGTTCCCGCGACACGGGCTGGGAATTCCGGAAGCTGATTTGTACAAAGCTGTCGTTTTCGTCTTGGAGGCTCAGGTCATCTTCTGTCATAAAGGTATCGCCGTCATTAGTGGCGTCGTAGCCGATGATGCCATCCTCGTCGAGTTGGTCGTCGTCGCGGTGGGGCATAGGAAGAGCAGCGCTCGGGGGTGCTATGGAGTTGCTGTGAGGAGTGGCGTAGTGGTTGAGCGTGGAACGGCTAGCCTTGGACGAGCTGTTGCTGACGCTGCGGACTAGACCACCACCGGGACCCTTGGGAGTGCCGGTGCCGGTGCCAGTGACGGTGCCAGTGACGGTGCCAGTGACGGTGCCAGTGACGGTGGCGGGTGCCGGGCTGGGAGAGCCAGTGCTCCAGCGGGGAGTCGGCTGCACGTGGAGAGTCGATGGTGAGCGGGTCGCCCGACGGCGAGTAAAAGAGGCCATGACAGGACTCTGGGGTTTGGTGGCTTGTGAGAGCATACGGCGACGGGCATCGACTGGGGAGGAGGTACAAGGGGCAGCAAAGGCAGAGGGCATGGAGGTGGTGCGCACATGGACGGGTCGAGCGGGCTTAGCAACTCTAAGAGGAGTCTGAGCGCGACTGAATAAAGGGCTCGACGAACGGCGAGAAGTGGCAGTTGAGCGGGCCAAAGTGTGAACCGAAGTGGCCGGAGTGCTGCGGCGGGATCTTCTAATGGAGGAATCGGAAGAAGCTCCGTCTAGGAGAGCATGCCATTCCCAGCACTTTTCCTCGGCATCGGCCTCGCGCACTTCTTGGGAATCAGGATCCTCTGGGTAAACTCTACAAAGTTCCCGCAGTCGTTGCCAATCCCAAGCAAGGCCAAAGGCTGCCTGGTCTTGCAGATAGGCTTCGGGCTGAGTGATGAAAAGCCGTGGCGTGGTGCTCTTCATGACAACAGAATGGAGAAACTTGACATCCCAAAGGGCCGGGGTGACCATCTCGGACTGATTGAGAAACCGGAGACGGGTATCCCGAGGAATCCTTCTGAGTGGAATCCAGTCCTGTTGAAGACCCATGTACTTGGACATCTTGAGGTCAGAACGGGGAGCACGACGAATAGCCATGTCGCAAAGGAGATTGCCAAACATGGCATTGATTGCGACTTGGACAGCCCGGGCATCGGATCCGGTAATAGAGACGGTCCGAATGCAGCCACGACTCTTTAATCGCTCATAGACAACAGATTCTGGTCTATAAACACGAGGCAGCAGCCAGTCCTGATCTTCTGAATCCGATGTCCAGTCCTCGAGAAAAGGAGAGGGCAGCTCATTTTTAGGGCCGGGTGTATAACTTTTGGGGCGGTTTTGTGTCCATCCATCGGTATCGGACGCATTGTTAGACGTTTCCGATTTGTAACCCGGATGATGAACCCATACTTTGCGTAGTGGGAAGGGCAAGAACACAACCTCGATGCTCCACGGATGGGAGATTGATGGTGCGATTTGATGAAGATGCTCAACTTGGGCTTGAAGCGCGTGGAGTTGATCCATAATCTCCTTGCGATCAAGGCTGCCATCTGCCGAATCTGTGTTACTGCGCTTAAAACTAGTGTCATTGATTTGTTTCTCAACGTCATCAATGCGAGTTTCGAGTTCACATATGCGAGTATCGACGCCCTCATAACGGTCAAAACATTCCTCATGAGCGTTAGTGGCCATGGAGGCATTTTCGAGTCGATCGATACGAGCTTCGTGGCTATTAACCATGTCCCGAATACCATTGAATTCTTCGGGGTTAGGAGCAAAAGGAGGAGTTGCTACTTCGGATGCTGAGCATGTTGTCGCTCTGCTGTCGCATCTTGATGGAGTGTCAAGGCTGCTCCGCCGTTCCTTGGCACTGGCGGCACGACGAATCTCCTCTGTGCGGTCCTGGAGCGGCTCACGGCGTTTCCCACGATTCAACAATTTGATTCCTCTGCCACCAAAAGGCAAGAGATACCTTGATGATGAAGTGCTAGATATGCTGTGTTGAGATCCAGGACGTTGCAATGACAGGTGCGCGGCGCGAGATCTGGGTGGCGCAATATTGGTTGCTATGCTGTCACTCCGTGATGGGGGTCGATGGAAAGTTGAACCCCCATAACTTTGAGTGTCTGGGATGCTAATGTTGTCCATTCCAATGTGATTGGGGTTGATGGGATCATGATGATGCATGGGAGTTTCAGGAAGAGCAAACCGGCTAAACGAGTCGGGTGGTGGGAGAGGAGGTGACTTGGGAACTGTCTTTTGCACTGGTGATTGCGGCTGAGGAGTGGATGCTTTTGGCGGTTTGTTGTTGATTGCAGCAAAGGGCGAAGCTGTCGTCACACTAACCGGTGTAAAGCGGTCTGATATATCCTGGAGTGGAGCTTTGACAGGATGTGAAGCGGGTTTAATAGGAGCTGGAGGAGGGGGAGGAGGAAGGGGAGGAGGAAGGGGAGGAGGAAGGGGAGGGGGAGGGGGAGGGGGACCCATTGGAAGATATGATGTGGGAGTATCAAGGTGGGCAACAAGTGGTGTAGGAGGAACAGTCGAATTTGGCGTAGGTTCGTGATCGTGGAAGCATGCGTGATGTGAGCACATGCAGAATTCGTGTGAATTTGGCTTCTCTGAACTATGCGAGCTATAGAACCGTCGACATCCACATTTAGCAGAACTTGTATCGACAAAGTTACAGCCTCCATTGGCGAGAGGCATCGGGGGTGGTGCTGATAGACCCGGGGCAGAAAACATTGCGAATTCGTGATTTTGGTGATTAGGGTCGTGGAAGATGTTGAAGAGAGAAGGGGTGTTGCCCATGGGAATAGAGGGATCAAACAGTGGTTGGTCGGACATTGGAACATTGTTATTTGAATTCCACCAACGCGAGTCAGGACCGGCAAGAGGAGCTGTAACAAAGGTAGAGGAGAGGCGACCTGAGGCGTGTGTAGATGCTGGAGGAGCGAGTTGATTCGGAGCGTAAGTCGCCTGCGTACTAGCTAATGGTTGCGGAGGGTGAGAAGTTGTTGGCGAGGGCATTGGATGAAGGGCTTGTTCTATGACATAGTTTTGAGTGCGGTTAAGGTGCTGCTGGTACGCAGGGTCGGCATTCGCAGATTGGTCGCGTGGAAACATTGTGGTGTTGAGTAATGGGCGGCGGCAGCGGGGTCGCGGCGGCAGCGGCGGCGGCAGCGGCAGCGGCGGCGGCAGCGGCAGCGGCGGGAGGTTTGGTGACAGATTTGGTGACAGGAATAGGGATTTTGGTAAGCGGCGGCCTTGACACGGCCTGTTTTACACATGGCCAAACAGCTTAAAACTGGAGCGACAACTGGGGTGATTTCGTAATAAAAAGTTGAGTGGTGGATTTATCGGACAAGTGAGTCGAAGCCGTCTGAAGATGAGAGGAGTAGACGGGGTCTGGGACAATGAGCAAACACACACAGTAAAGATGTAGCGTTTGTGACTGATGAAAAGCTGGCAAAAAGAAAAGAGAAGAAGAAGAAAAGGAACAAAAAGTGACCGGGGAATAGAGGCCTGTATGATGAATAAGGAGACTAGTTAGTCGTTGAAACAGGTCGATAGCGATTGTTAGTGACGCAAAAGGCGAAGATGAAGAAGAAAGATGAGGATGGGGGAATTGGAATAGAGACGGTTAGGAGGCGAAACGGATGAAAGAAAGCAAAACAAAAGCGAATGCAGCAGCCCAAAAAGAGCAGATGCAGGGCCAAATGGAGATCAAGACCCCCCTAGTCAGCAAGCGTTTGGTGGGCGGCCACGGGTGGGTGCGACAAAGGAGGGGGTGCTTCCGGGGAACTCTCGTACTTTGGTACGTTGCTTATAAAGTTACAAGTAGAGAGCCAGAGTTTGAACAGTAGAGATAATAATATGAGTGCGCGCGCGCCACAATCACAGCAATATGTGGGAAGCTGAAGAGATGTAGTCAGAAACATTGAGGTCAACTGAGGCAATAAAGAAGGCATTGAATTCTGGAAGGTCTCCCCAAGTTGTTTCAAACGCTGCAGGTGCAGGGCAACTCACATCTCTGAATCTCACGCGAATCCTTAGAATCGGCCGGTTCTTGCGACTAACTGGGGGGGAGGAGGAGGGGGCGGCCTTTAGAACAAACTGCTTGCTTGCTTTTAGAAAGATGGAGTCTGTGTGTTTCGAGACGAGCTGTGCACGATGTCGGTGTCCAAGCAAGAGTAAAGACCAGAGACGATGAACGAGGAAACAAGAGCCATGGGGTCGCTGGTCGATGCGCGTGGGACGATGGATGTCGGGTTCAAGGGCGCAGCAGAATTGGCGATCTGCGGAATTCTACAGGGCGCTGGAAAAGAAACAAGAGAAAGGATGATTTTCTTTCTTTCTTTTTTTTTTTTTTTTTT
>MKGJ01000358.1:0-25330 GCA_002018255.1 Bretziella fagacearum | reverse complement strand
TTTTTTTCTTTATTTTCCTTTTTTTTGGGGGGGGGGGGGGGGGAGGGATAAAAGCCGGCGTTTTGTCATTTTTTGGGTTTGTTTTTACATCTTGTCATCTTTTGAGACATGATATATACACCTTGTCCTTTTTTGCTTTTTTTTTCTTAGAATCTTTTTTTTTTCTTAGAATCTTTTTTTCCTTTTCTTTTTCTTTTATATGCTTCCATGACATGTTGTACATGTTTTGTGTGCACGAGGATGCCTTTATGTGTATTTGTTGGTTATTTCTTGTGTTATCATTAGAAGTATTTTTTTTATGATTTGATGGCATTTTACAGTAACAAGATTTTAATTTCGTGTGATTCCATGATGAAGAACCAAGGTAGAGTCAGTCTGCATGAGGAAGGGGACGTATATTTTTTTGGTAGGCATAGGCTAAGTGGTTGGATGGGTGTTGCTAGGAGGTGGAAGCTGAAGATGGGTTGAGGTTGTTCTCTATAGTTGTTGTTACCTGAATCACAGAGATATCATATTGCAGTTTCAAAAAATGGTATATCATGTTCAGGCATGGAGTGATTTTCCGGGATTGTTGAATTTCTTCAAAGCATTGTCCACCATAATTTTCTCGGAGCCTGTTCCATGTTCCTCGGGTGTACTTTTCAAGAGGCTGTCACTAAGCCTTTGGAGAGAGATGAGATGTTGAGGGTATGAATGGTAATAAAAGGTATAGGTAGAGAGGTATTGAATATTGTGACCGGAAGGTTGTCAATATATGAAGTTTTGTGGAAGTATAATATCAACATCTGAAAGAACAAGTAACAGCTTCATGGCTAATATCATGAACTGATAGCTCTACATGTTGAGACTCTCCTTCTGGTCAATGCTGCTTTCCAATATCGCTAATTACCCCATAGACCCTGACTCTGGAAAAGAGAAGAACAAATAATACTTCTACATAGGAAATCCTAGAAGCCAATATCCGTCATGACCCCCCTAACACAGGAGGACCCTCTCCGTGCTCCGGCAACACACAAGTACAACTTTGCATTTTATCCGTCCATCGGATCTTTAAACCACCCCTTGTTGATGAAGCTCCCTTTTCAAATTACTCTGGACGAGACGCAATAGCAAGTAACTTGACCTGTCACTCCATGTCATTGGCCCTCTCGTATCATCTCTTGTACTTGTTGTTCCGACAAAGTGAAGTTGGTCAACATGCTACAAACCCTAGTTCATTTTCCAATTTGTTTTTATATATATATATATATATTTTTTTTCCCTCTTCTTTTCTTTGCTCGTTTGGAAGTCTTGGTTTTTTTTTTTTTTTGCGCTGGGATTACTTGTGGTTAAACTTTTCTAGGCTTTTGAAAAGCCTCAAGGTATAAAATAGAAAACTTCATAGGATGAATTCTCCTCCTTTTAATTTTTATTATCATCAGGCCCTGCTCTTTTCATTTTTCTCATTTTTATTCTTATTTTCTTTGTTTCTTAAACTCATCGAGGGTTTGTTCTACTCGAAGCTTCTTTACCATGGTCGCTATTGTTTAATCCGTTGGTTGATAACTGAAAGTATGCGAATATCCTGAATCTTTTACTTGCATTGCATATCAAGCATTCTTCTTTCTTTTTGTTTGTTTCTCAACTATTCGTGTCCCATACAGTGTCTGTTTACGGGCACAGCATAAAAACATAATCTCGTCATTGATATCATTTGCATTCTCTTTTAGCATATCAACTTATACATCATCTTATCCTCTATATTTCCTCAGCATTATTTCGTGGCTCATCGATATCTATACCCATTCTGACCTTCAACACGGCCTTATATCTGCACTCCGTCCGATTCTTCACTACTCACGATATCTTATCATCGTCATTTCAACTCGAACAACTCAACCCACGCCCGGTCGTGCCCCTTGCGTCCTGCATTCTCAACTGCCTCTTTTTTCACCTAGATAGATCTCCCCAGGACTTTCCACGATCCTATCCGAAATTCCGCCCTAGAAACGCTTGTAAATATCAAGTCTTTCTTTTCCCATTACAAAATCAAAGAACCCAAGACGGCTTTTCATCTCCGTCGTCCCCGTGCAGCTCCCAAGGTCGCAATCAATATCACTGTTCCTCCCCAAAAAGAAAAGAAAAAAAAAAGGAAATTACGACAAATAAAAGGCTTCACCCGAGCTATTTGCCCCAAATCCAAATAGGGAAGGGAGCTGCTATCCGCGAAAACAAAGGAAGGAAGCTCTAGCACCTACCACATTGACATTTGGGGTTTAAAGTGTATCCGCAAATATGGAGCCACGCCACACAACGCCGGATGGCATGCGCCAACGCTTTGATCATGAACGGCGGCCTATGGATCAGAAGCCGCAGCAGCAACATGGCCAACCACAGCAAAGGCCTTCACCCACTCACAAAAAGCCCGGGCATCAACAACCCATGGGCCATCGGCACGGAACCCCTCCTCAAAATCAGCCCCGGTCTCCGCCGCCTCAGTACCAACCGCATCCACATCAATCACAGCACCAACAGCCGTATCCGCCGCAGCAAAATCATCATCACCCGCAACACCAGCAATACGCACAACATATGCCACAATCTCAGCAACCAAATGGCCTTAGCACGCCGATTTTGTTACTATTGTTTGTTTCGTTTGCCCTGTATGTGGCGTTTGTCCCATGGGCCGGCAACCCACCACCCCCTCAACAAATGCAGCAACCGCCGCAAGTACAACAGGTTATAAATCCACAGGTAAACATGAACATGATGCACGCCATGTCCCCCCCCCCCCGGGCGTTGCCGTGGCTGGCCAGTATGAAGGAAGAACTGGGGTTGTTGGGGCAGTAGAGCAAGGCGTCCCAATGATGCACATGCAGCATAATGCAAATGCAGAATGCACTGCACCAGGGGCTTCGGATCCCCCAGGAGCCAGAAGGGCAATATCCACCGCAAATTCTCGAGGAAAATCGCATCGCGGGGTATATGGAAATGCCCCATAGTCAACGAGAGTGTGTGCAGATCAAATAGAGCCAACAGCATTAGTATTCATGTGCAAAATTTCAGCACCAATTCAGGACGTTGTGTCTCATTTAGGCGCTAAAGATGGAGCTCAAGCTCAGGTTGGCTACACAAAACAGCAACAACAACAACAGCCACACAGCCCGGAGCCGCCTTGAAAACCCCTCGTCATATTCCGTTATACCAGCCACCGCAACCCCCTCGTACCCCGTGAGACTCCGGATGAGTTGCTGATCCCTGTGTCCGTGCAGCAGCCCCAGGTCCCCCAATATGTACCGAGTCAGATGAATCTGCCGCAACAGCCCAATGTTCCTCTACAGCAGCAGCAACAGCAGCTGCCGCCTCATCTGCCCCACTCGCAGCCTCACCAACAGCCCCAGCACCACCACCAGCAAACCCCGCAAAAGGGCCAACAATATAGAGGCCCTGATCCTCCGCCCCATCCTTCTGTTTCTCTTCCTCCTTCCCTTCCTCAAAACCTCGCGGAAACCATCTTGAATTCCTTGACCGTTACTGTTACCGAACAAGTCCCCCAAGAGACCTACCCACCTCGTCCATTATCCGAAATGTCGTCCACCGAGCAGACGTAAGTATCTTGTGTTATTACCATCACCATTAGCAATTGAGACTTCCAACAGTTAGTTCATGCTGGGTTGTCACTGCAAGGTTGCTTGTGTCATGTTTTACCCCGCGATGCCTTCAAATACGTTCAGTGACCCAGGTAATTGATGCCTCGGACTTTCGTTGATACTCTGTCAAGCGACATCAATGTTTCTGTCAACTCCTGAACATCGTCATGATTGATTTTCCATCTTCGTTGACATGTTGACCATGGCGGGGTAGTCAATGATGGCTTTGATCTAGCTCTGCGACCCAACCTGTACCATACGTGCATGTCATGCACCACCACCAGCCAGCCTACTGTACCAGTTCCAAACTAACAATTTCTCAATAGCTTCATTGCTATCAAGCCTGATGGCGTCCAGGTACGATCTTCCATTGATTTTTCCCAACATCTCACGCTATACCCTTGTTGTGAAATTCTCGACGCCCACGATTCATTCCATGATGTTCTTCGACATTCCTAACCCAGTTTTCTCGCTTCTCCATAAACACCCGATTGAAAACCATGTGCTAACTTAACTTTTCACTTTAGCGCGGCCTGATTGGCCCCATCATCTCCCGCTTCGAGTCCCGTGGGTAAGTTAATTCATCTACCACCCGGCACTCGAGTCTAGCCGCCTCAGTGTCCCATTAAGCATCACCAATCGCCAATCGAAATTCGAAACTAACCCCCCGTGTCTTTCCGAATGTAGCTTCAAGCTGGCTGCCATCAAGCTGGTCACCCCTGGCAAGGCTCACCTTGAGCAGCACTACGCTGACCTGGCCGGCAAGCCCTTCTTCAATGGCCTGATTGAGTGTAAGTCACTTGATTGTCTATGTCATTATGATGTCGTCGCTAAATCACATGCTAATACATTCATTCCACAGACATGAACTCTGGCCCCATCTGTGCCATGGTCTGGGAGGGCCGTGACGCCGTCAAGACCGGCCGCACCATCCTGGGTGCCACTAACCCCCTGGCTTCCGCCCCCGGTACCATCCGTGGCGACTACGCCATCGATGTCGGCCGCAACGTCTGCCACGGTTCCGACTCGGTCGAGAACGCCAAGAAGGAGATTGCCCTCTGGTTCAAGGACGGTGATGTCATCTCCTGGAAGTCTTCCCAGTTCGACTGGGTCTACGAGAAGCCGTAGATGCATTTCTTTCAATGACGGATGAAATGTGTTTTAGCTTCGGAACTTGTATCTGAGAGTAGTCTGTGGCTCATGGATGCAACCACGATGACTTGACGAACTTTAAATGTCAAACAATGAAATCCTGCACATGCAATGTTGTGTCGCACAAACTTTGGCTTTTGCCATATTCTCATGTGATTATAACTGTGACTGTATAATTCCCTTGGACGATGTACATGTATATATGCACTGTGACTGGTGTACACTAGATAATTTTTGTTGATATGATACCTGAAGTCTTGTTATCCTTCGGTAGTTCCTTTACCCACCCATCTACTCCTTGCGCGGCAAAGCTCTGGGTCTTCTAACCACCTTCAACTTGGGCTCCTCCACTTCTGGCGCTTCAATGACCTTGGCCTTCTTCGGCTTCCAATAAATCGCACCATCAATCTTCTTACTCACTTTCGCCATCCAGTTCACCACACTCGGCGTCATGATGGCCGATGCCCAAAGCCGCAACGGCATCAAAACCTTGGTAATCGCATACGCCAACGCCACATGAGAAACCAACTTATACCTCTCCACCGCCTCCTTGGTCACCTCTCCAGTCTCCCCTTCCTCCACCCCAACCCACACATTCCACGCCTCACGGCCCAGAATCCGTCCGTCGAGGTCAAGGCTAAAGCCAAAGAGGTCGTTCCGGGCAAACCAGAGGGAAAATGTGTCGAGGGATTGCGAAAAGGTTTCGGCGAGGTAGGAGGAGACGGAGGCGAGGGGGATGGGATCGGTGTAGTGGAGGGCGGTGGTTATGGAGAGGAGGGGGACGAGGGCGGTTACTTCGTGGAGGAGGAGGAAGGTGAGGGTGGAGGAGAGGGGGCGGGTGGAGAGGGTGGTGATGAAACGGGTGCGGCGGAGGTAGTCGGCGGGGGAGTTGGGGGTTTCTGGGGGGGTCGATGCGTTGGGGGGGCTGGAGTTGGCGGTAGTGGGGGTCTCGGTGGTTGTTTTAACTAGAGGCGCAGCGGTCGTTGCGGGTGTTTTGGATGCTGGAGCTTCCGTGGCAGTTGGAGATCCCGCCTGGGCAGCCTCTTTGTTAATAACCTCTTGGGTTGTTTGTGCTGCTTGTTCTACCGAGGGTCCCAGGGTCAAGGTCCCCCGAGGTGGGATGGTCTTTCGGGCAAGAGAGGCAATCGGTTGTACGGGCTTGACAGTAGGTGGCGGCTTGGTAGAAGAGAGTCGGAGGGTACCGGGGAGGTGGGTGATTGGGGCCGGGAAGCGGCATAAGGGGAGACGGCGGAACATACTAGTCGCTTGTATCGGAAGAAACAGATTGAAAAGAGGGTAATTGGGGGGTTCAGCTTAAAGAATTATCCTCGCATACTTTGTGATAATTTATTAGAGCTTGTTGAGCTCTTTTGTGAAAGCTATATCCCAGCATAGCTGTGCCACAACTTTTATGTGGATCATATCCGTTTTTTTTTTTTTCCTTTCCTATTGCTGCTCCACTTGACGGGCGATTGGGCGGTCCTTACCTAACAAACAAGAACATTGTAGCCCTTCTAGCCCAATGGTAGGGCGTCAGACTTCTAATCTGAAGGCTGCGGGTTCGAGTCCCGCGAGGGGTTCTAGCCCTTCTTGTCCAACTTCAAAAAAGGTGGCATTCTATTTTTGGAAGTTTTTTTCTTGGTAAGTGTTGGCTTTGATTTTTGAAAGTTTTTTTATTTCAAGGGAATCGTATGGACATGGGGTTTGTGCATAAGTTTATGTCAGTGCGATAATGTTGGTTGTGGTGAGGTTGCTCTTAGGGTTACCATGACGCGAAGCGCTTGAAGCGCGGTAGCAAACACCTTTTGTTAGCTACTTGCTTGCTTATTTGTCGTTGTACAGAACTCATTTGATAGTCAACTATTGATGTTGACATATGCTTGAGATGTTGATATAGTTTGTTGAAGTTGGGGAACTGTTCATTCTTAACGCCTGAGAATAATGGGCTGTAAGGGTTCGTCATTATCGTGAGATTTCCCAACACAACCTGATTCCCTAACTCGCTGAAATTGTTAGATTAACGATATCGGTGATTGACATGCTGTGAATGACCGGTCTAGGGACTAACTCCACTGTAAAAATTAACCCGCAATGCATTTCTTCTCCAGGAACCAATCGACAGATCACATCACTCCTCCCGGTTTTCGCTCACACTCCTTGGTGTGGCGTGTTGTCGCCTAGTTGGGCGTTAAGTCAAGGCTTTGCACTTTGCTAGTCCAGGGACACTCGTATTCTCGTATTCATTCGGCTCGGTAGTTGGCGGGAGATGAAATGGAGGAGAAAACGGGTGTCCACGTGGTTAGGCACCGGGATTGATCTATCCTCATAAATGGATGGGTGGAGGTGAAACTTGATGGTGGTGTTATGCGGGGAAACAAGAGTGGGAGATGGGGGAGATGATGGCGTGTGCTGACAGCAACCTTTACAAAATTTCAAAGCATTACCTACGTGTAGTATGCAACCCATCCTTCTTTCTCTTGATTTCTTGATACCATCAACCGATTCTAACAACCGAATGCCGGTACTGAATAGTTGCGCAAACATTTCAAAGGTTCCTCGTCATGTATCCTCCACCTTCTCATCCAACAAGCAAATTGCCCTCGACCATTGCAATAATGAAGCACTAGCCGAGAGGTTCCAATATTCCTTCACCCTCCTCCTCTAGTCATTCATTACCGCTAGGCTAAGCCCAGCCCAACACCTGATACCTCTTGTTTTCTCGTCTTCCCTTCCCCACAGAGACCATTACACACCTCATGGATGAATCGGACAAAAAGATTTGGTTCGGATGGATGAGCATATACTCGGGAAGAAAAGAAAAAAGGTTCTCCAACCTTGATGCCCGCGGCACCTTCCGTCATTTATAGCTCTTTACGCCCTGCCGAATATCCCAGTCTGTAGTTGCATACATCATCATACATGTTGTATAGAGATACTCTTTAGTAAACAAAATGACATAGTGCAGCAGTCACATTCTTTTTGTCTCTCCCCCACCCAAACCCGCGCCCTAGTAGAGAATATTCTCCTGCTCAACATGGTAATAGACGGAACCCTTCACACAGGCTTGGGGGAACTTTTGCATTTTGTGTCAAGACTATTAGATTTTCCAGAATAAGAAAACTCTATTTGGCTTGGCCTGGGTGTGCTTGGCTTTTTTCTTTTCTGTATAGGCCATGGAGACTGACGGGAAAGGTCTGAGGGTTTTGTCAAGATGGTTGTTGATGGAAAAAGCTCGCAGCTATTTCGGGGGTGGACCAGAGTGAGGTAGAGCCATTTGGAGGTCAGGCTGGCTGAGTGTAAATGTACCAAGCCTTGTTGCATATTATCACATAAGTAACAGATATCAAGTTTGTGCTATCTATTTTGACAATTTGACACTTATCAAAGCCTGTAATGCATGATTTCGGCACCGCAACGGCGAGGCTGACAACTAGGGGTGGTTTCTCATTTATTTCTCATACTACACCTTCTTGAAAACAGGCATATCTTTCAGCAGCATATTTCTGCTACCCTATGTAAATAGGTACTCCCATTGTATACCTAGGTGTCCATGAAGTGATTTCCGATATGCTTCCCTCTCTTACGTGACAGAAGATAGAGTCTACATGGAATATTTATTTGAGGTTATGATTTCATGCGGTTGATTCATGATGGAAATGCCGGGTGACGGCCTCGGCAGTTTATGAGAGGACGACGACGAACGAGGTGGGGGGGAGAGGGTCGTTTCATGGTGCGTGCCTGAGTTGTGTAGCCTTTGAAAGGTACAGTAGACTAGCCTATACGACACGACGACTTGACGATTTGACTGCCGGCGAAGCGCTACACTAGCCACATTGTTTGCTCTCTGCGCACTATATTCACAATGTACTGTAATTTATCTGCCTTGCCCGCCTGTCAGTCAGACAAATCCATCTCGGCACCCTCGCTCTTTGCAGTATTTAACCTGTATAAAACCAGTTTCACAAATCCTGGTCCATACAATCATAATCATGCCCCCCCGCCCCCCCCTCCTCCTCATCCTATAGCTTCTGATATGCATGTACGGAATGTTTTCTCGCCAGCCAAGAAACCCTGCCCCAATCCAATCCACTCAAGAATGTTTGCTTTTCCCAAGTTTGCTTGCTCGTTTGCCCCCTATAAAACGACCTGTTTTGGTATCAAGTTACAGCAACAGTGCATGACAGAGTTTTCACCTAGACAACAGAGACCCCCAATTCACTGAACCCGCAAGAGAGATGTGTCCTAACCATACACTCTGACACAAGTGCGACCTACGACTATTAGGCCTCTCTACACATGGACATAAGCAAGTGACTAAAGGGGAAGGGAAAAGAATCCCCAAGTTTTGACGCAGCTTGTGGCAGATTGTTGTTGATTATCAATAACAAGAGGTCAATACTTCATTTGTAGAAGAGTCCTTCCTGCCTTAGGTGCTTTCTCCCAATCAAAGGTTTGCAAGTCTGCTTGCTTCTTAGCATATATGAGATACCCATTTCACATAACCAGGCCTCACGTCAGCAACTGACTACATACGTATTATTCACACACACATATATATACCTAGTAAACAAGAGTGTCTAGTCAGTCAACTCCAATGTCGATTCCTCCCCCAGGCCTCTTTATCTTGTCAGTCCGCCATCGGATAAATATTCTCAAGAGGGGAAAGAGATCTGAAGCCGCGCGGGAAGTTATTGTCTCTGTCACTCTTTTTTCCCCTTTCCTTTTTGTCATCCTGAGCTCATGTTGTCCGTCAGTTCCTCATGGAAGAGGGGGGGAGAGGTACCGTGATGGGACTAGTCTCGAGAAAAGTAGAGATGACCTAGAAGCAAACAACAAGGCTACATAGCAAACTCTCCATCTCTCTATCGGAGAGCCAACTTCCACAGCAAAAGCCCAGTATTTTGATCGGAGACATGCCAGTTTTTGCTTCTTCTTCTTCCTGGCACAAGGATTGGCTGATTGGATTGAGACAAACATGTCAACTCAAAAGTCAGGCAACACTTTGGTGAGTGTGTAAGTAGTAGCAATGGTTGGCTAGAGTGGGATATCAGCGTAGCAGAGGAAGATGAAGAGGTCGGCTCTGGCTAAAATGGATATCAATAGACATGTTGGAAACCATGTTGCATCAAGTTACAGAACAGAAAAAGAGACTTATAGATCTCGAGATATAATTACAACATCTCCATGGCTATATGAAAGAGTTCACCAGTTCCACCATCAAGCAGTGTTGCTTGCTTGCTGTGTAGGTACTTGAATGCCTGGTACACTAAGAAGAGTAACGTGACACCATATGGTTTAGTTTGGTTTGTCTTTCTTGTGCAGAAATAACGGCATGCCGTGTGAGCCGTCAACGGCCGTCATCTTCCGGGTTCCACATGTAGCTTATAGAAGGAGATTTGAATTTGTACAAGATCTTCTTGATACACCGCTGGTAGATGAACAACTGACGGGGGCCATCTGATCTTGGACAAAACATTTTTTTCATCACGAGGACCACATATTAGACTTAACTGCCCAGTAGCACTCTTGAATAGTCCTGTCCTCTCTTCTCTCTTCTCGGTCCCATGTAGAATGGAACCATTTAGTATTGTGCAATGTTTCAAGCGTCTAGATGCTCCACAGATAGTTGTATTGACAAGCTGTCAATGTCGTAATTTCAACCAAAAGTATCCCGGAGCTAAAAATACCAAGTCATGCCTAGTGGTAGTAGCTAATTGGCAAAATTGGGGTTAATTAATCATGTATTTCTCATGGAGATTATCGCGTGGTAATCAGATCTGGAACATCATGTCTTTTTTTTCAAAGATGAGCCACTATGGCTCCTACATATAACTCCGCTGGGAGTACTCTCTGTTGGTCGGGATGTCACGTTGGGAGAGGATCCAGCTCGGAGGAAGAGAGGTCATTTTGTAGAGGTCATTCCCAAGAAGAAGAAAAAAACAATGACGGTGTGTGAGTTTTTTATTTCGTTTTTTTTTCTCCGCCGGAGAAAAGGATGATGATGGTTAGGTGGCTTCCGGGGGAAGAAACCGGTACAAGTCCGATGACGGTTGGATTTATTGGGGGAGGAGGAGGACGAGGAGGAGGGGGAGGGGGTTGACAGTTATGACCCGATGTTTAAGACAAGAATGATGATGTACCCCTCCTGGTAAGTCCATCCATCTACGCGCGCGTGAAGTTTAAGAAGGGAGACATTGAGATCGAGGACAGAATATCGGAGAACCAGAGAGAGAGAGAGATAGAGAGAGAGACGAGGGGGGTATATCAGAGTTGTGATATCAAGATATGAGAGGACATCTCCACTACAACTGGATTCATCTGCTAATATCTTTTGATTGATAATGACTGGACTTATATATCATGAAATCTTTTACAAATAGTCTTCTTGAGAAAAGATGTCAATATACTAGCTCGGATGTACTACCCCCGGAGGGAGTGGGAAGACCCGAAGCCCCGACATATGTCCTGATCAAGGAAACAGATAAATAATGATAAAAAAACTTGAGACCCGGCATGAAATGTACCAGTATCACTGGAAACTACAACCCCGACTCTCGTGATTACTTCCTCTGCTGCTTCCAATGGAGCCATAATGGCAGAAATTGTGCATTACATGGGCCGAGCCATGATCTCAGAGGTATTTTCATGTGGGAGAATATCCCACTATATCCCTCCATCATTAGATAAGTAGGTAGGTAGGCAGCTTTGGAAGTCTTTGCCAAGAAGGGAATTTGTACGTCGGGCTAGGGAACAAGACCTGAAATGCTTACTGGTGGGGTGTGAATGTCTTACAATTATGCAGTGAGGGGCACATGGCTGGAGGGAGGCCGTGCCGTGGCTTTAAAGTGGGCGCAGATGGCATATGCTTACTTTATCTACTTACATGAGCGTGGCATGCACGTGTGATTTATCCCAGTCTCAGATGACTGCAGTAGGCCCCGTCTTAGCTGCTGCGTTGCTCCATATTCAGTCTTACTAATACGTACGAGTACTTACCTGCATACATTGTACCTTGAGAGTATATAATGAGAGTCACATGGTATGCAAGTCGAGCTCGGGATAGTTGACGTCATAGCTACTACATGTAAGCGGCAACTTTAACAAACACCCTTTTTTTGCCTGCCGCTGTTTCATGTGGATATCTATGGAAGAGACCATGTTACCTTGAAAGCTTTCTAGCATTACAGTCTCTGGCAATGCGTTGTAACTCTAGTTGGAGCGTGCCTCTCCCCAATAATATCATGCGGGCCCGGAGCCGGAACTGCTTGTGATTTGATCTCTTAACTGGGACCGGGAATCGTCGCTTTGTGCCAAGTGTAACTAGACAACAGAAAGAATTCAGATCATAAACACGAAGGTCAGGCTTCTTACGGGTTGTGCAAGTCCAAGCTTTTGATATATTTGGGTACTGATGTAAGGGTTGTTTCGATGATCAACGCAGGAAAAACGAACTGTAACAGAAACCAAGTAGCAAACTTGAACTTTGCATGCTATTTCTATCCCCCAATCTGGGCTCTTGCCTCCCTACTGGCCACAGGCCCCCCCCCCCCTCCTAAAGGACCAAGATCTGCGTAAGTAGTGACGACGACGAACAGTTGAGATATTGGGTGAGGGGAACAGCCCTTCGTCTGTACTTGGTTACTTTGGAACCTATCTTGCAAGGCTGAGAGTGAACAACTTCGACAAGTACATAATTAGCAGTAGATGAATATCCACAGAATTGCCGACTTTGACGGAAGAGTACCGGCATTTTTTTATTGAATAAAGCCGTAGGAGACGCAGTTGTCCGTGGTGGCAAGCAAACATTTTCTGCATTGATACATATATTTAAACGGCCAGGTTCCTGTATTTTGTCTCTCTTCTTACAGGTGGATTTTATGGCTGGGCTGAGTAGTTCTCGGCTAATGTGTTTCGTGACTTTGCTTTGTTGACGTTTTCACAAGCCACAATAAGGTCAACCAAATATCATGAATTATAGGCTTAGACAAAAATAGGGCAAGGGCTTGCGTGGACAGAAAAGGTTTCCACTGACACGCGGTCGATGAGTGTGTGATACTTCCTGTCCATGGCCCGTTCTCTCCCTGTCACCACTTTTTCCTTCATTTTTTCTCTTACGCCCCCACACCACTCCCTAGAGCACCGACCAGGGCGTCCGCTACAGGGGGGGGGGGCGTGTGCTGTGTGTTGCCTTGATAACTGACAGGAAGCAAAGAGAGGGTAACCAGGGAGCACCATCATGCCCTGCGGGTTTGATGGAGAAAGAGAGAGAGAGAAAGAGAGAAAGAGAAAGAGAGAAAGAGAGAGAGAGAGAGGGGGGGAAAAGAGAACTCAGTACTTACTGATAGACAGACATAACTCATGTGCATGCCAGTTGAAGATGGCGAGTTTGCTTCACATTGATTGATTTTCGAAACTGTATATAAAGACTCCCGTGTATCCCTTCTTTCACCTCCTCATTCTACTCGCCACCAGCTTTCGCTACTTCACTCTCATCCTCTCTACATCTCCAATCCTCAACAGACGTTTTATCTTTCTAGCTCTTCCGTAGTTGTTTCCCCTACTTTACACCAGCTTTGATATCCTGTTCTTGTTAACAAACTTTTTCACATTCTTTTATTACTTCATAACTCACCGCCATCAATCAATCAATCCCTTCACAATGGTTTTTGCCCGCCTTCTCATCACCAGCTTTTTGGCTATCGGCGCCAACGCCCTCCCCTCCCTGCTCCCCCGCAGCGGTCCCTCCTCGTGGACCATCCAGGTCTTCCCTGATGCTGCCCCCCAAAAGTTCAACGGTACCATCACTGAGGTTTTCACTACTATCCTCAAGGAGAACCCCAACTTTGAAAAGGACTTCCCTACTTACAAGAAGCAGCTGATTGCTATGGGTTGGTTGACTACTGAGCAGGCTGCTGCCTGTGAGGAAGAGGCTGGTGTTACTGTCATCACCCGCCGTGACGCTCCCACCTCGTGGACTCTCCCCGTCTTCCCCGACACTACTCCCCAAAAGTTCAACGGTACCATCACTGAGGTTTTCACTACTGTCCTCAAGGAGAACCCCAACTTTGAAAAGGACTTCCCTACTTACAAGAAGCAGCTGATTGCTATGGGCTGGTTGACCGCCGACCAGGCCGCTGCCTGCGAGGAGGCTGCCGGTGTCACCGTCGTCACCCGTGATGTTGAGACCTCCCGCGATACCAACCCTCCCACCACCTGGAACATCCAGGTCTTCCCCGATGGCCCCGTTGAGGTTTTCCACGGTACCATGCCCGAGGTCTTTTACCAGGTTCTCGTTGAAAACCCCGACTTCGAGAAGGACTTCCCTACCTGGAAGGCCCAGGTTATTGCCCTTGGCTGGATGACTGCTGAGGAGGCTGCTGAGGCTGAGGCCAAGGCTGGTGTTTCTGATAGCCGCAAGTAAAGAAGATGGCTTAATTGTCTTTTCTTCCAACTTTTGCGACTTGATGCTTGCTTTTTATGTGATTGATCCAATTGTTATTGGGTCGACACGGTGACTATATATGAAAATGTTGGTGATGGAACACAAACACTCCGGTATATTGGAGATTTTGCTTGTGTTCCTTCTCTTTCTATTTTGCATTCATTTCTTCGAGTTTGCTTTTTTCTTTTTCTTTCCCAGTCTCTCTCTCTCTCTCAATACCCATGTTTACCGGAGACGATTGCTGGTTAACAAAACGCTGTACATATTTCAATAAAAATTGTTTATAAATTGTTTGTTTCTTGTAAATGTGACGCGGTAGCGAATGTTGTTTCTTTTGTATGATTCTTGGTATATCTCCTGGTCTCAATAGTCTACGGAGTAGAGTAAATGGCCTGTGATATTGAAGGGAGTGAGAACCATTGAAGCCTAACCATGGCTGAGATTTCGATCTGACTGTGAATAAAGAGTCAATGATTGAATGGAAAGGACTGGGTGACACTGGATCTAACACGGAGAAGTCAGCCACATCCTTAATAGGTAGATAGTCGCGGAAATATTCACTGCACTTGCTGACCGGCGATTTATTTTGACCCCCGAGACCCTTCATTACAGACTCAGCCATGATGCAAAGAATAGAACAAAGGAGACTGTATATAGAGCCATCTATCTTATGAGAACGTTGAAGTTGGATTGTAGTATCAATTATGGAAGGTACCACGAGATTGATATGGAAGTCACGATTCTTGGTCGCGGCTTGTGCAACGTGGGAATGATGAGTGATGGAAGGTACTGAATACTGAAGACTAGACAATGTATCAATAGAAAATTACGCTATGAATGTGTTGGGCGATGGGTGATATCATACTGTTTGTTATTTGCGAGTCCTAGCCGAGTACATCGATAGGTGGATGACTATATTGAGTATGTGGACTTGGTCGTATACATGTATTGACGAGGTCAGAGGTTGCACGTTGATGTGGTTACGAGAGACGAACTGATCGCGGTTGTATGCGAGAACGAGCGATTGATTGGGGCACCCAGAAAGAGGATCATAGGACCAGGAAGTAACGTCTCCCGGGAAACTAGAATTCTATTGGCTACATAGTCAAAATGCATATACCTATTTGTCGCCTCGGACTTTATTCCATTTAGACCATTTATTGAACGACGTATTTGTTTGCCTCAACACTTCAAGGTATGCCACTTGTGTGACTGTCTCGGGTTTGGCCTTTTTTTCTTTTCCGTAATTCAGGGCCGAGCGATGGGGACGCGTATCTAGACCCGCTTGATTGGGAGTTGGTTGTTTAGACGATTTGGATAAATGAGAGAGTTATTAGAGATATAGTCACTTAAATGTGATCAAGATGCAGCCTGTAATATTTCCTAGATGTAATGGTTAAAATGGGCAACTACGAGACATTGGTGAACATTCCGACCCGACCGCCTATACTCGCCTCGCTTACAATACTTGCACCCGAATATTGATGCCCTGTCCAACTTCGCCCTGTCCTTACCAAAGTACCTACACGCAGCATTACCTTACCAACAGCATTCACTTGTCGCCCTGCAGTTTGAAACTATCTGTAGCCTATCACATGAAGTTGGTCTAGATTGGTTGTAGTGAAGGTCGGCAGAAAGAGATCTAGATTCTAGTGTCTAAGATAAGGAGTAAAGGTGCCAAAGCGAAATAAGCAGTAAACCCAGATACTATACTAGAAACAAGAACGTCAACTTGGCAACGATGGTTTGTGGCTTGAGGGCATTTATAAACATCCAGGTGGCGTTTTTAACCGCACCCGAGCCATGACTGTGGATAAATGTATAACTCTGTATCATACACATATCCTCTGATTCTTTAATCCTTGTCAGTATCACTGTATCAGAAATCATATCGGCCAGAGGTTCTAGGTACGAGCCCTTAACCGGGCGAACAGTGCAGGCAGGCCTTGAATAACACCAGACACATATATATATATATAATTTTTGGCGCAACTACATCGTTTGCTAGGTGATCACAGAGCTGTGTTGAGAACCATGGCTTGCTTTTGTAACGTCTCGGTTGTTTAGACCTTGTGATAGGTCTATTGAATAGTTTGTTTGTGAGCCAAGGAAGAAGCTGGTTAGGAATAGTATTGCAGGTATTGTGGTTTTATATGTTAAGTTGAGTTGAGTTATTTGGACGGCGAGATATGCAGGTATAATATGATGAGCAGTAACGTTGACAGCATGGACCAAGGGGCGGTTAGAATACAAAGTAAATAAAAAAGGTTGGGCGTAAGAGCTGCCAGGATAGTGATTCCGGAGGCTTTTTGAGGCGGGATAATGGTAGGATTGGTGGCTTTGAGAAGATTGGACGATCAGTATGTTGGCTTTTCTTGTCAAACTCAAAGTAATTGAAGTATAAAGGGGAAGTACCTGCAGTGGCTATCAGTGTAAATTCAATGGATTATCTGAAAAAGGAAATGGGGGGGCTTACTGTTAGTGACATGTAAGTACCGGTACTTACTCTCGCAAGGACTTCCAAATTGAGCCATCAGATCACTGTAGAACAAGGAACAAGGCCCCGGAGAGATTGGGGAGAGAGATGTCTTGTCAAGAAGAGAAACAACGACAGTACCGGATTTTGTTATCAAGTATATTGATATTTTAGTAGCAAGTTTATATTCAAATTTGACATACTATGTCATGGTAGCAAAAACAGCACCCAATATCAAGCCCGCATAGATAGATATATTCTCGTATATCGAGGACCTTTCCCTTGGGTCCGCTTGGTCCTTTTTTGCACACACACACACACATATACACACACACACATATATATATATATACACACACACACATATATATATACACACACACACATATATATATACACACACACACTATGCTTAGCCTAGATGGTAGGTGTGTGTCAAGTTACATTAGTACTTGGACAAAAAGCCCCAGACGCCAACAAGCAAAGGAAAGGTGCTGAGGGAACATGAGAAGATGGAAAGCGTTGCGGTTCCTGTTGCAGTACGCTGGTGCGTGAATTAGACATGTTTTTTTTTCTTTTTTGTCTAGCCGAGACTTTCCTTGCTATCCTTTCTTGACATCATATATGTACGTACACAGGTACTTAGCTATGCTTCTTCTCTTCTTCTTTGGTAGTATCTAGATATGCTTGTCTTTTACTCTTATACAGGAGGCTCATTTCCCAATATTGATTTCTAATAAGCCTTACTAGTACGACAATCTTTTCCCCTCTATAAAACCAACCTTCTTTGTCGTCTTGAAGAGGCTTTTGTTGCATTATCGAAGTTTAAAAATCCTATTATCGATCCATATTCTCCTTCAACTTACTCCAAGCCGGGATATCACGTTTAACAAGGAAAGCTATTATCCAGACGGGGACCCCCTTTAGTTTGGAGAAGAGGGTTGGGTTGCTCTCTTTTTTCTTCCGGTTGTTTCGAATCATTACCCTCCTTGCTCTTCTTATTGTTACTTCTGCCCGAAAAGCACACTATTCTATCTATACCCAGAGCCACAAGGTCTCGGAGATATATTTCCGTGGAGTCTTTGATATCGACTCCCGTACATCTTTAAGCCAGTATCCAGAAGACACCATTTTGGGACTCTTTCTATTCTCCCGTTACTCGCCTCACAATCCCCCGCTCTTTGCCACGTGAGAAGCGTGCTGCTATATCTCTAGTTTTCCTTTCCTTTTTCATTGTGATCCGTTGTGTCAAACACCAAGTCACTCCATCATATTGTTAAACGTATATTAACCAGAGCCATGGCATTGAGTAAGTCTTGATAGTTCCACATTAGCCATATCACCATGTCAGGATTTCCCAGATACGTGCTATATACTTGGGTGCTCTTGTTTTCCTTGAATTATACCATTGACTATTTCGTCTCATCATATAGACATTGCGACAGCATCAACAGTCGCCGCGGCTACTGCTGCTACTGCAGTTGCAGCATACATTGACGCTCGCTTTCACATCCGTAAAGATATTGATCTCATTTTGAATATGTCTCGTACGGCAAAGCTTTACCCCAGCTATGGTAAGTATCTAGGAGTATATCTCTTATTCATTGTATATGCTAAAACTTGTCGTAGAAAAGAAGGGTCGTGGAACTCTTTATGACTATTATGAAGACAACACCCGCGATAAACAAAATTTCGAGGCTGTCTGGACCCGCGAGGGCACTCTGACCTTTGGACAGTTGACGTTATTATCACATAAATACGCCAACTTCTTCCTTACCAATGGTGTCAAGCCCCGAGAACTCGTTGCCCTCAATATGAAAAACTCTCATGATAACCTCGCCGCTTGGATTGGTCTATGGGCCATCGGCTCCGCTCCGGCACTCATCAACTACAGTCTAAAGGGTGACGCGCTGGTACATTGTTTAAAGGTGTCCAGGGCTAAGCTGGCGTTGGTTGACGGAGAACCCAATGTCTTTCAGAGACATATCGACGTCAAAGATAGACTTGATGCAGCTGGCATCACTTGTTTGGATCTCACCAAAGTCCGTGATCGCATCTACAACGGGAGTGATCAGCGGCCGTCTAATACTCTCCGAAGTGGTTCCAACGCCTTGACCCCTGCTGGTCTCTTTTATACTAGTGGAACTACCGGCATGCCAAAAGCCTGTATCTATCCAATGATTACCGGCTTCAGCTTCTCTTCCGGTGCCCTCAACCGCCATTTCCCCAGAAGTGCCAGCGACAGACAAAATCGCTGCTACAACTGCATGCCCTTATACCATGGTACTGGCGGCATGTGTGTTTTGGGCCAGCTCGCCCTCGGTCAGACAGTTTGCATTGGCAAGAAATTCAGCCTTGTCAGATTTTGGGAGGACATCCGCGATAGCAAGGCAACATGGTTTACATATGTTGGCGAGGTGCTGCGTTTTCTTTTAGCGGCACCGCCATCACCAAAGGACCGGGAGCATAGCGTGCATAGTGTCTTTGGTAATGGATTACGGCCGGATGTATGGGACAAGTTCAAGGATCGGTTCGGCATCGATACGATTATAGAGATATTTGCGTCGACTGAGACTGTGATGCTGCTCTTCAACGCATGCCGGGGGCCATTCTTTGCCCATAGCATCGGACATCATGGGGCGTTGTTGAGATGGTTGACACGGAATACGTATGTGCCGGTAGCCATCGACCGAGATACGGGAGATTTGTGGCGAGATCCGAAAACTGGATTTGCAAAGAGAATGCCTTATGAGCAAGGCGGTGAGATTCTGGTTGAGATGTCACCTCAACGGAAGTTTGTTGGATATTATGACAATGACGAAGCTACTGAAAAGAAGTATGCTCGGGATGTCTTTAAGAAGGGTGACATGTACTATCGGTCAGGTGATGCGTTGAGACGTGACTCGGATGGGCGTTGGTACTTTATGGACAGGTATGTATCTAAATGGTTGTGACATTATCGACTGGTACTAACCTATGTACTTGAAGACTTGGTGATACTTTCCGTTGGAAGGGAGAGAACGTATCCACCGCCGGGGTAGCACAAGTCCTCGGTGAATTCGAGGGAGTTCGTGAAGTTGCCGTTTACGGTGTCACAGTTCCTGGGAACGACGGCCGTGCCGGCAGTGCTGCCATCTTGATTGATCCTGCTCAAAAGCACAGCTTTGATTGGACAGCTTTCTTAAAGTATGATCTTTGACTCGGTTATTCTTTTCAATAAACATGATACTAACACTCTTTTTTCACGCAGACATATTCGATTCAAGCTGCCGGCCTATGCCATCCCTGTCTTCGTTCGTGTTCTTCCGCGGTCAATCGCCCAGCATAATCACAAACTTAACAAAACGCCTCTTCAGCGAGATGGTATCAATCCAGCCAACACCCAGGGCGTAGAGATGTTGTGGATTGAGGGTCTTGGCAAGGGTTCAACATATGTTCCGTTTGGGGAAACGGAATGGAATTCTCTGATTGGCGGAAAGGCGAAGTTGTGATTAACTGAATTATTATAATATAAGGGGTATATCTATTTACCGTTTCGTCATCTGCTTTGGTACCAAGTACAATGTCATGTTGTTGTGCCAGTGAACGTAACAATATGTTCTTGGACCAATCAGAGAGTCAAGATTCCATCATCATGAGTGTAATTGCCTATAATTTTCACGGCTGCAGCCTCGTTCCGTGAATACTAAATACGTGAATCTCGTGACTGTTTCCTTTTTTTTTTTCCTTCTTTTTTCCTTCTTTTTTTTCCTTTCTTTTCTTTCTCCCTCTTTTCACCCAGTTCAAGCATTTCGTTACCAAACCTCGTATCAATTCGTTATCGCAGTTAACCTCCATCGTCATTTCATCGTTACGAGTTTGTTTATATAAGTCTTGTTACACAAGTACATATCAGGTTGGTATATATCTATCGGCCTATTGCCCATTCTCCCACTCTTTCATCACTAACTCTTGTCTCTTGTGTTTCCATAGAATATCAACACATTACCATCAACATGAGCAAGGGATTTAACAGGTTGGGCAGATATGCCGTCCGTCCAGCCACTATCGCGCACGAGCTATATTTCGCCTCTCTGAAGAAACGTCTACGCCACAACTCTCATTCTGCCTATGAATCTCGAAAGTCTGCCCAAAAGACATACCGCTCCAGCAGAAACAAAAGGGGACAAGCCCGACGAAACACTTCTCCAAGAGCGGCCTCGCCAATCATCCAAGGTTGCGTCACCAGATCCGTCTCCGCAACTCGTGACAAGGCTCGGCAAAACGAGAATATCAACCCCCGGAACAAGGCGGATTCTAGTGACGTCCGGGATGCCAGCCTGAATGATGTTTGCGATCTCGAATGTCTAACTCTCGAGAATGTCGTTGACCACTTATTGCAAATCGATACTCACGACTTCTTTCTCACCGCCACGTCTTCACACAATGAGTGTTGCAGTCAGCCGCCGAAGAATATTGATGTGAGAACTCTGGAGAATGTTGTGAAAAGGGCGGACAAGAGACGGCATCCAAGACAAAGGATTTTCAAGAAATTTGAAGGGGATTTGATTCCGGCCGTTTTATACGAGGAGGGTTTGCTAAATATTGGTTACTTAGAGTATAAGGGCTTTTGATAATCACTGGTTTTCCTTTATTGTTCTATTCCCAATTGTTGTTTTTCTGCATTATAGCGTTCATGGTTTACTTGGTCACTCATGTTTATTCGTTATCACAGACTAGCTGGTTAAATTGAATCTTGTTATCGTATCATATGCTCCATCATCTTCTCAACCTCAAAACCATCAGTGTCCATCCAGTAGCATGTCTACGCTATAAAAAGCATAAAAGCAAATACCACGAGCAGTGCCTTTCCACACGGCCGCACCAGACTGCCGCCATTAAACCAATCAGGCCAGTCATTGCCTGTCACGTAGTCAGCACCCGAGTGCACCGGGTCTATTCCATGTGTCCGTCATCATGGTTGCAGAGTCCTTAATGCAGTCACAGTCGTCGTCGTTGACGTCTGCCGGTGCACATATAAAGAGGGCTCTGCCTCGGAGGTACTGGGAATCATGGGGTTTGAAACCACAGATGAGGTCGCTTCTTCTTCTTCTTCTTCTTCTTCTTCTTCTTCTTCTTCTTGGGGATCGGTGACTAGGGAAGAACAGGAGGGGGGGGCATCCAAGGCATCCAAGGCATCCAGAGTTAGGCCATTACATGTTTCACGACGCGAGACAGAGGCCAGTTTAGGGGGAAAACGGCTAGAAACGGCGGTGGTAGTAGTAGCCCGTGGTGGTGGAGCTACTGTTTCCGGAGGCAAGGACAGGAATAGGAGAAGAGGAGGAGGAAGGGAGGGGGGTTTTATAAATGAGAAAGGTGGGGGAAGTACCTGGAACTGCGCTATTGAGGCCACTGCTGGAAACACTAGTATCGACAGTCGCGGGGAATCTATTGCCGGAAACACCCGGGACCCCACAATAGCCCTCGGGAGGAGATCCTTGATTGTTGTACTGGACGCTGGATCCTGGGTCCGGGAATGCCACGTCAATCCCTTCTGGAACTTGGCAACCGTTGCCAACATTCGCACGGAAGATAGCAGGAAACCCGGAAAGGGCATCGGCTGTGGGGAAGAGCTCAGAGCCACCGGAGATGCTGATGTGGGCGCAGTTGCCGTAAACTTCGCGGTTGCCGATTTTGTTGTACCAGGTCCAGGCGAAGAGAACATTGGAGGAGCATGGAGCGGAGGCTGGGATAGGAACGTTGTAGGTGGAGTCTCCGATGGCGGAAGGGCAAGAACCAATTATGCTGTGAATGACGTGCCAAGAGGTGCCGTGGTCGTAGGAGAGGGAGAATTGGCAGGATCCACCGTTGTGGATGGCACCGCCGGTGAGGGTTATAGGCTGGATGGTTCCGGGGGACCAGGTGGCGGTGGAGGCGCCGGCGGGGGTGGTAAGGAGAGATTCATATCCTTTGCAGGGGAAGTTGGAGCCATCGGGAGACAGAGGGTTGATCATGTTGTAGTCGATGTCAGTGCCGGCGGAGGGGTTAAATTTGGATTTGAAGGGTGGAGGGGATTTCATTTCCATGTGGGCGGCGGCGAGGAGGGGGGAGAGGAAGAGAAGAAGCGGGAGTAGGAGTAGCATAGTGGTGATGGAACTTGGGGATCCCAGAGAAATGGTGCAGTATGACGGCTCAATGCCTTAATAAAACACAAAGAAATATATTTCAATGTTCCAAAGAGTTGAATGCAAAAAAAAAGAACAGCAAAAGAAAAACAACATTCTCTCATTTCCCTCACGGCATTACGCTTTCCATTTTATATCCTTCCCTTCACCCCTTCGCCGCAACACAGATGACGAAGATCATCTCAATGGCATTGACAACCCAGAAAGTACCCGACGGCAAACCACCTCTCTTCATCACATCCGTTCCCTCCCCGTCAAACCACAACCACGCGTCCCCATTTTTTCATCATGACTTTAACCCTTCCATCTCATGTCTCCTTACAGACGGAACAATGGCCATCTTATTAGGGGGTCTAGGACGAACTCTGGAAGTTGGGATGAGACACGGCAGGCGGGGATTATGCAGTGAGGTTAGAGATGGTTCTTTTTGGTGGTGGTGTTTGCGGGTTAAGTGGTTTGCGGATGTAGAGAGCCGAGACAGGGCGGGTGATGGAGGAGGAGATTTTGAGAGGAGGGGAGGTTGTTTTGTGTAGCAAGGAATCGTAATCGTGTTACTTCCGTGGGTGTAAAGACAAGGAGGATGGAGGAAAATGGCAGCGTCTAGAAGTGTTCTATATGCATTGGATGTTTGATATGTTGAGGGTGTCTAAGGTTGTAGAGAAGGAAGTGTTTGAGTCTGAGATTTTTGTCCTGCCTCCGGATTGTATTGAGAGATTATATCAAAATATAATACATATTACACCATTTTCACAATATTATTGTTTATGAACCCAATTTGTTAGCAATGTCTGAGTTTGTTGTAGACTATGAGGGAGTAGCTCATCACCAGGGTTACCCATATATAGGGTTGCCAATATCTTATCTTTCCTGCATCAAGCCCCACATTCATTCTCACCGCCCTCGGTGGGTCCGTTTCCACCCCTCTCATTGGTTGTCCTCCAACAGTTCCAAGCAACGGCAGAAAAAAAAAGTTTGAGTGAGGAAGAGAATATTGTAAATTTTCTAGAGCCAGATGCTGGGCGGCATTCTGTGATATTTGGCTGTAGACTTTTTGTCGATTTATCTGGCTTTTTCTTTCCATTTAACGAATACTTTTAGCTGTTTCGTCATTGATTTTGTATCAGCCTTCTCTTACGAGAAATCTTACATCAATTGCGTTTGTTTCTGCTTACTACCGTCGTCGCATCACCACAACTACGATATATATCGTTGCGATCACTATCACGGCTCTCGTTAAACCGTGACATTTCTTGTTCCATCTACCTCTCTTCCCATCTACGGACTCCTTTATACCAACAAAAACAACACAAAATGGTCGGCCAACCCAAACGGAAAGGCCCCGCTAAGATCGCGCCCCCCCGCTTGCAAACCTTTGCCAAGCCCACCACCAAGGCCTCCATCAACGAATCCAAGACCGCCGTAACCACCACCGACCACATCAAGGCCCCTAAGAAACCCCGCAACACCGAGACCATCGACATCTCCTCCGACAGCGACAGTGCCTCCGATCTCGACTCTGACGACGAGATGGCCGACGCCGACGCCTCCCCCGCCGATCCCACCGCCGAGGACACTGACGCCGATGCCCCCACTTTTGGCGAGCTCGCCAGCACCAGCGAGCCCGTGGATGTCTCCGCTGCACTAGCTACTCGTCCGACGGCGACTGTTGCCGCCGAGACCATTGCGTCGCGGGCAGTTACGGTGCCGTCGCTTTCGTCGCTGTCGACTGTGTTGACGCAAGCGTTGCGGACTGATGATGCGGAATTGCTAGAGTCTTGCTTGGCGACGGCGAACAATGCGACGGTGAGGAACACGATTGAGAGGTTGGACTCGGCGTTGGCAGGTGCGCTGTTGAGTAAATTGGCGATGCGGATTTACCGTCGGCCGGGGCGGGCGGGGACGCTGCTGCAGTGGGTGCAGTGGACTTTGGTGGCGCATGGTGGTGCGTTGGCGTCGCAGCCAGAGGTTACAGAGAAGCTGGCGACGTTGCAGAAGGTGCTGGCGGAGAGATCACGGGGGTTGAACAGTTTGTTGGTGTTGAAGGGGAAGTTGGATTTGCTGGAGTCGCAGATGCAGTTGCGGAAGAGGATGCAGGGCAAGGAGGGACGCCGGGAGGGAGCTGAGGAGGAGGATGATGAGAACGTTATTTGGGTGGAGGGTGAAGGTGACGATGCGGCGGCGCGTGGGGGTGCTGATGATGATGAGGAGATTGATGAGGTACCAACGACTAACGGTATCTTGGGTGACTCGGATGAGGAGGATGAGGAGGACGATCTGAATGCCGACGAGGAGGAAGATGAGGAAGAGGATGAGGAGGAGGATGATGTCGACCATAGCGATGTTGAGGAGTCTGGTGATGAGGATGACAGTGATGCTGAGGCTGTGCCGCCAAGCAAGATGCGCAAGACCGGCAATGGTTTTACGAAATCGAGATAAGTGTTGTCATGGTGGTGGTGAGGGGGGGGGG